>CM056056.1:13313122-13373122 GCA_029574335.1 Rana kukunoris
CCTTGAGAGGTCCTTGTGCACTGGATAGTAGGAAATCGGTTGAACACAATTCCGAACCCAATTGAAGTCGTTGGAGAGCTGCCTCTGGGTTTCATAGAGGGCTTCCATGGAACTAGGTGGCACCCAGTTCTGCCCGCATGTAGCACATCCAGTAATTGCCATTCTCCACTTGGGGAAAAACCTGGAGAGGTCTTTGTGCATTGGATAGGAGGAAATTGGGTTGAACACAATTCCGAACCCAATTGAAGTCGTTGGAGAGTTGCCACTGGGCTCCATAGAGGGCTTCCATGGGACTAAATGGGGCCCCTTTCTGCCTGTGTGTAGCACGCCCAGTGATTGGCATTCTCCACTTGGGGAAAAACCTGGAGAGGTCCTTGTGCACTGGATAGTAGGAAATCGGTTGAACACAATTCTGAACCCAATTGAAGTCGTTGGAGAGTTGCCACTGGGCTCCATAGAGGGCTTCCATGGGACTAAGTGGGGCCCATTTCTGCCTGTGTGTAGCACGCCCAGTGATTGGTATTCTCCGCCTGGAGAAGACCTGGAGAGGTCCTTGTGCACTGGAGAGTAGGAAATCGGTTGAACCCAATTCCGAACCCAATTGAAGTCATTGAGGAGTTGCCACTGGGATCCATAGAGGGCTTCCATGGGACTAGGTGGGGCCCCTTTCTGCCCACGTGTAGCACGCCCAGTGATTGGCATTCTCCACCTGGGGAAAACCTGGAGAGGTCCTTGTGCATTGAATAGGAGGAAATCAGGTTGATGTGCCGGGCATGGTAATGTAAATGTGCTGGTGAATGAACCCATTTCAGATTCCAATTGAAGTCATTGAGGAGCTGCCACTAGGCTCCGTAGAGGGCTTCCATGGGACTAGGTGGGACCCCTTTCTGCCCACGTGTAACACGCCCAGTGATTCGTATTTTTCAACTGGGGAAAACCTGGAGAGGTCTTTGTGCATTGGATAGGAGGAAAGCGGGTTGATGTGCCGGGCATGGTAATGTAAATGTGTCGGTGAATGAACCCAATTCCGAACCCAATTAAAGTCATTGAGGAGCTGCCACTAGCAGAGGTGGCTCTTTAATTAGGCAAATTAGGCGGTCGCCTAAGGCCTTGCAGTCACAGGGGCCTCGCCGCTGACTTACTTACCCAATGCATTAGCCCAGTTTTGTGGGACATGGGACGTCAAGGCTGCTGTGCTCAGGCAGCGTTAGGAGCCCAGCGTCCCTAACAATCAGTTAATATCGTGACACCACCCCTTGTGATGTCAATGAACCAGCATGCCCTCAGTCAATGATGTCACAAGGGGGCGGGTTCACCAGGTGAAATCACCTGATGGCACCTGCCCCTTAGTTATTAACGAGCAGGATCTGAAGGGCTTCCAGATTCCGATAAGCCCCCCTTCCGGGCAGACCCCCACAACCACCGGCCAGGGTTGTGGGGAAGAGCCTCTTGTCCTTGAATTATTTTTACCAACAAGGGTGTGAGTGGGGCCTCATGTCAGGTTTTGCCTAAAGCCTCACAAAGCCTAGAGCCGCCTCTGGCCACTAGGCTCCGTAGAGGGCTTCCATGAGACTAGGTGGGACCCTGTTCTGCCCACGTGTAACACGCCCAGTGATTCGTATTTTCCACCTGGGGAAAACCTGGAGAGGTCCTTGTGCATTGGATAGGAGGAAATCCGGTTGAAATGCCGGGCATGGTAATGTAAATGTGCTGGTGAATGAACCCAATCCCGAACCCAATTGAAGTCACTGGGGAGCTGCCACTAGGCTCCATAGAGGGCTTCCATGGGACTAGGTGGGGCCCCTTTCTGCCCGCATGTAGCATGTCCAGTGATTGGTATTCTCCACCTGGGAAAAACCTAGAGAGGTCCTTGTACACTTGATAGAAGGAAATCAGGTTGATGTCACTGGGCTCCATAGAGGGCTTCCATGGGCCTATGTGGGGCCCCTTTCTGCCCGCATGTAGCATGCCCAGTGATTAATATTCACCACCTGGGGAAAACCTGGAAAGGGCCTTGTTCACTGGATAGGAGGAAGTCAGGTTGATGTGTCGGGCATGGTAATGTAAATGTGCTGGTAAATGAACCCAATTCTGAATCCAATTGAAGTCATTGGGGAGCTGCTACTAGGTTCCATAGAGGGCTTCCATGGGACTAGGTGGGGCTCCTTTTTGTCTGTGTGTAGCATGCCCAGTGATTGGTATTCTCTACCTGGGGAAACCCTGTAGAGGTCCTTGTGCACTGGATAGGAGGAAATCGGGGTGAAACCAATTGAAGTCATTGGGGACTAGAAACCATAGAGGGCTTCCATGGGACTAGGTGGGGCCCCTTTCTGACCACATATAGCACGCCCAGTAATTGGCATTCTCCAGCTGGGGAAAATCTGGAGAGGTCCTTGTTCACTGGATAGGAGGAAATCAGGTTGATGTGTCGGGCATGGTAATGTAAATGTGCTGGTGAATGAACCCAATTCTGAACCCAATTGAAGTCATTGGAGAGCTGCCACTAGGCTCCATAGAGGGCTTCCATGGGACTAGGAGGGGCCCCTTTCTGCCCGCATGTTGCACACCTAGTGATTGGTATTCTCCACCTGGGGAAAACCTGGAAAGGTCCTTGTGCATTGGATAGGAGGAAATCAGGTTGATGTCACTGGGCTCCATAGAGGGCTTCCATTGGACTAGCTGGGGTTCTTTTCTGCCCGCATGTAGCATGCCCAGTGATTGGTATTCTCCACCTGGGGAAAACCTGGAGAGGTCCTTGTGCACTGGATAGGAGGAAATCTGGTTGATATGCCGGGCATGGTAATGTAAATGTGCTGGTGAATTAACCCAATTGAAGTAATTGGAGAGCTGCCACTAGGCTCCATAGAGGGCTTCCATGGGACTAGGAGGGGCCCCTTTCTGCCCGCATGTTGCACGCCTAGTGATTGGTATTCTCTACCTGAGGAAAACCTGGAGAGGTCCTTGTGCATTGAATATAAGGAAATCAGGTTGATGTCACTGGGCTCCATAGAGGGCTTACATCGGACTAGGTGGGGCCCCGTTCTGCCCGCGTGTAACACGCCCAGTGATTCGTATTTTCCACCTGGGGAAAACCTGGAGAGGTCCTTGTGCATTGGATAGGAGGAAATCTGGTTGATATGCGGGGCATGGTAATGTAAATGTGCTGGTGAATGAACCCAATCCCGAACCCAATTGAAGTCACTGGGGAGCTGCCACTAGGCTCCATAGAGGGCTTCCATGGGCCTATGTGGGGCCCCTTTCTGCCCGCATGAAGCATGCCCAGTGATTGATATTCACCACCTGGGGAAAACCTGGAAAGGGCCTTGTTCACTGGATAGGAGGAAGTCAGGTTGATGTGTCGGGCATGGTAATGTAAATGAATGAACCAAATTTTGAATCCAATTGAAGTCATTGGGGAGCTGCTATTAGGTTCCATAGAGGGCTTCCATGGGACTAGGTGGGGCCCCTTTTTGTCTGTGTGTAGCATGCCCAGTGATTGGTACTCTCTACCTGGGGAAAACCTGTAGAGGTCCTTGTGCACTGGATAGGAGGAAATCGGGGTGAAACCAATTGAAGTCATTGGGGACTAGAAACCATAGAGGGCTTCCATGGGACTAGGTGGGGCCCCTTTCTGACCACATATAGCACGCCCAGTAATTGGCATTCTCCAGCTGGGGAAAATCTGGAGAGGTCCTTGTGCACTGGATAGGAGTAAATCGGGTTGATGTGTCGGGCATGGTAATGTAAATGTGCTGGTGAATGAACCCAATTCTGAACCCAATTGAAGTCATTGAAGAGCTGCCACTAGGCTCCATAGAGGGCTTCCATGGGAATAGGAGGGGCCCCTTTCTGCCCGCTTGCTGCACGCCTAGTGATTGGTATTCTCCACCTGGGGAAAACCTGGAGAGGTCCTTGTGCATTGGATAGGAGGAAATCAGGTTGATGTCACTGGGCTCCATAGAGGGCTTCCATTGGACTAGGTGGGGTCCACCTTGGAAAAACCTGGAGAGGTCCTTGTACACGGGATAGAAGGAAATTGGGTTGATGTGCCGGGTATGGTAATCAGGCCGGTCCACTCCAAATCCCCCCTCCCAGTAAAAAATCCCCCAATCCCCCCTAGCGCGAATAACCCCCCCCCCCCCAATTTCCCCTCTTAGCACAAATACCCCCCAATCATCTTGACTAGCACAAATCTTCCTCCCCCATCCTTCCTCCCAACACAAATCCCCCTTAACCACCACTCCTACAACGACACCCCAAATGTCCCCACCTTAAACAATTCTAACCCCCTACCGCCCCCCAAATTTCCCCCTTCCTACACAAATCCACCCCCTTAATCTCCTTTTGGTACCCCCCTCACCTCACACGATACCGTAGTGCCCGGTGGGCAGTTGCCTCCCCTGCCCATGTGTCACAGAATTCCACGAAGGAAATATGTGGAGATCAATCTTCACAAAATTTACAAACTTCAAGATGGCTCAGAGTAACAAGAGAAGTCTAGAAATCATCGGAGTAAAATGTATCCAACGAGGAGATGATTTTACATTTTGACCACACTTTAAGTATCAAATTTTGTAAATTGTTATTATAAAATATCCGGATAAAAGGAACATTAGTGGTGAAAAAATGGCGCCAGGGCCGTCATTATCAATCATGGGGCCCCGTACAGTCTACACAACTAAGGGCCGTATATTGTTTTTTAAGGCCCTCAGTAGCCATTGTAATGGTTTGAAATGAATTCCTTGGCCGATACTTAATGGATTAAAAGGATATAAAACGATACAAAATGTTTACAGTATATATTCCGTAACCACTATATGTAATAAAAGCCACTTTACAGAAAACACACATCCTTAGATTCCTTCTTGTATTGAATAGAATTCATCCACCGCTAATGCCTCTGTTTATATTATATCGTCGCTCGCTTCTCCGCCACTTAGAAGCCTTCAGACTTTTTACGCCGTGACGGCGCTGGGAAATTCGGCAGTGTGGGGAATTTATAGCTACCGAACATTAGATACCGTATTTATCGGCAAATAACACGCACAGGCGTGTAACACACACCTTCATTTTAAGAGGAAAGTTTCAGGAAAAAAAACACGTAAATTTTAAATAAAGAACTTTGAAGCAAAATGAGGGTCATTGCCCATCTGCAGCCTCAAAATCGCCCATCAATGCAGTTTGATCAATGCCCATCTGCAGCCTCAAAATCTCCCATCGATGCCTATCTGCAGCTTCACAATTGCCCATCAATGCAGCTTGATCAGTGCCCATCTGCAGCCTCAAATTTGCCCATCAATGCAGCTTGATCAATGCCCATCTGCAGGTCCACAATTGCCCATCAATGCAGCTTAATCAATGCCCATCTGCAGCTTCACAATTGTCCATCAATGCAGCTTGATCAATGCCCATCTGCAGCCTCAAAATTTCCCATCAATGCTGCGTGATCAATGCCCATCTGCAGCCTCAAAATTGCCCATCAATGCTGCGTGATCAATGCCCATCTGCAGTTTCACAATTGCCCATCAATGCAGCTTGATCAATGCCCATCTGCAGCCTCAAAATTGCCCATCAATGCTGCGTGATCAATGCCCATCTGCAGTTTCACAATTGCCCATCAATGCAGCTTGATCAATGCCCATCTGCAGCTTCACAATTGCCCATCAATGCAGCTTGATCAATGCCCATCTGCATCCTCAAAATTGCCCATCAATCCAGCTTGATCAATGCCCATCTGCAGCTTCACAGTTGCCCATCAATGCAGCTTGATCAATGCCCATCTGCAGCCTCAAATGTGCCCATCAATGCTGCGTGATCAATGCCCATCTGCAGTTTCACAATTGCCCATCAATGCAGCTTGATCAATGCCCATCTGCAGCCTCAAAATTGCCCATCAATGCAGCTTGATCAATGCCCATCTGCAGCCTCAAAATTGCCCATCAATCCAGCTTGATCAATGCCCATCTGCAGCTTCACAATTGCCCATCAATGCAGCTTGATCAATGCCCATCTGCATCCTCAAAATTGCCAATCAATGCAGCTTGATCAATGCCCATCTGCAGCCTCAAAATTGCCCCTAAATACAGCTTGATCAATGCCCATCTGCAGCCTCAAAATTGCCCATCAATCCAGCTTGATCAATGCCCATCTGTAGCTTTAAAATTGCCCATCAATGCAGCTTGATCAATGCCCATCTTCAGCCTCAAAAATGCCCCTAAATACAGCTTGATCATTGCCCATCAATGCAGCTTGATCAATGCCCCCCTGTAGCCTTCCCATCGCTATGAATGCAGCTTGATCAATGCCCATCGCAGGGAGTGGGGTGGGATGAACGCTGTCAGATTACATACAGCGAGAATCTCCTGTTTACTTGGGGGATACAAAGTCCCGCCTCCTGGACCGGCTTCCATGATAGACAGAACATTGGTCCAATGCCGGCCCAGGCCCTATTACAGAGGCCGCTGAGTAAACAGGAGATTCTCGCTGTATGTAATCTGATGGCGCTCATCCCGCCCCCCTCACCGTTCTCTCCAAGGCAGCCCAAATTGCAGTATCGGCGTATAACACGCACACACTATTTGCAACCGCAGGGTGAAAAAGTGAGTGTTATACCTTGACAAATTCAGTACTTATAGTTTGGAGACAAGAAGAAATTTCCAGTCTTCAACCACCACCTCCATTATAGAGGGGAGCAGTACGAGGCATGGAGACATCTGTGCGTTGTCCTTATCTAAGGCCAAGTTTCCCCCTGGGGATGACAGAGCGAGCGTTCAAGCGCGGCCTTTTTTCCACGTATTCCTACACGTTGTATGTAGAGCAGCCCATTCATCACAATGAAAGGCGAGATATATGCGAGAAACACAGAAAAAAAAGTCCCTGAGGGTGAGGTTCACATTTTTAGGGGCGACCCAGCCTGCGCGCCTCTACGCGTTTTTTACGTGTTCCTGTACGTTATGTTGAGAGCTGCCCATTCATCTCAATGAAATGATGTGCCCTACTATGTACTCCATGATGTGCCTACTATGTTCCCCATGCCATGCTGTGTACCCCCTGATGTCCCCTTCTGTGTGCTTTGTGATGTGCCCTACTGTGTGCCCCACTGCCCTGCTGTGTTGTGCCCTGCTTTGTACCCCTTGATGTGCCCTGTGCCCTATGATGTGACCTGCTGTGCGCCCCATGTCCTGTGATGTGCCCCGTGCCCTGCTGTGTGCCATGTGATGTGCCCTACTGTGTGCCCCACTGCCCTGCTGTGTTGTGCCCTGCTTTGTACCCCTTGATGTGCCCTGTGCCCTATGATGTGACCTGCTGTGCGCCCCATGTCCTGTGATGTGCCCCGTGCCCTGCTGTGTGCCATGTGATGTGCCCTACTGTGTACCCCATGCCCTGCTGTATACCCCCTGATGTGCCTTGTGATGTTCCCTACTGTGTGCCCGGTGATGTGCCCCATGCACTGTGATGTGCTCAGTGCCCTGCTGTGTACCCCCTGATGTGCCCTCCTGTGTGCCTTGTGATGTGCCCTACTGTGTGCCCCACTGCCCTGCTGTGTTGTACCCTGCTGTGTACCCCTTCATGTGCCCTGTGCCCCATGATGTGACCTGCTGTGCGCCCCATGTCCTGTGATGTGCCCCGTGCCCTGCTGTGTGCCATGTGATGTGCCCTACTGTGTACCCCATGCCCTGCTGTATACCCCCTGATGTGCCTTGTGATGGTCCCTACTGTGTGCCCTGTGATGTGCCCCATGCACTGTGATGTGCTCAGTGCCCTGCTATGTACCCCCTTATGTGCCGTCCTGTGTGCCTTGTGATGTGCCCTACTGTGTGCCCCACTGCCCTGCTGTGTTGTGCCCTGCTGTGTACCCCTTGATGTGCCCTGTGCCCCATGAAGTGACCTGCTGTGCGCCCCATGCCCTGTGACGTGCCCCGTGCCCTGCTGTGTGCCTTGTGATGTGCCCTACTGTGTGCCCTGTGATGTTCCCCATGCACTGTGATGTGCCCAGTGCCCTGCTGTGTACCCCCTGATGTGCCCTACTGTGTGCCCCACTGCCCTGCTGTGTTGTGCTCTGCAGTGTACTCCTTGATGTGCCCCATAATGTGATCTGCTGTGCGCCCCATGCCCTGTGACGTGCCCAATGCCCTGCTGTGTGCCATGTGATGTGCCTTACTGTGTGCCCCATGATTTATGTAGGTGGGGCTTGTGTGTGGGCAGGGACACAGGGGGCCCCGTTTGATCTTCTTTTGCCCGGGGGCCCCATGAGTTGTCAGTCCAATCCTGGCCATTGTCATCTTGGTAAGTAATGACCAGAAGGTACAAACCAATCTATATATGAGAACAAGAGAAGAAAGAAGGGTAGAGAAGGGGTACAGAAAGGAATGTGGGGGGGGGGTTGGGAAGAGGTACCAGAGGGAGGCAAAATCATAGACGGAGTACTTAAATTGCCGTCTTCGTTATCCTCCTGACACGTAAAAGCCCCAGACCTGGAACGTTCCTCAGAGCTGCTCTATGTAAACGTTTGCCCATCATCCACACACACGTTTGGTTAAGTAATTACTTTTAATGGAAGAGCTTTTGCTCCAAATTGCCGTGTTTTAGATATAATTTACATCCCGGCTGGAAGCGAGCGGACGGATCGGAGGACGACGCTCTATCCACAGCAATCACATTTATGGTTCTACAAATTATGATTCATGAGAATGGAGCTTTCCTGGATTCTAGGTCAGCCGGATTAACTAGGCTCAATTAAAATGGGAACGTGTTCAACGCAACAAATTCAAATATAGCGAGAGGAATTATAGAGGCTAAATCAGTCCTCAGGATACTGCTCGGCCCTCGGGCGGCGGGCCACACAAAGGATGCTTTTATGGGCCTGTTCACAATAGCAGTTGAGGGGTAGTAAAACCCTGTGGTTGAGCCACATTTTGTAGTCGCACCCGGTGTGGCTATGCCTCAAGCCTTTCTCATGTTAGGGTTAGTGGTTAGGGTCAAGGGTTAGGGCTAGGGTTTAGGGTGTTGGGGTAGGGTGAGCGGGTTAGGGATTTAGGGCTAGGGGGTTAGGGTTAGGGGTTAGGGTTAGAGGTAGGTTAGGGGTAGGGTTAGGGGTTATGGTTAAGGATTAGTGTTAAGGGGTTAGGGGTAGGGTTAGTGTTAGGGATAGGGGTAGGGTTAAGTGTAGGGGTAGGTTAAGGTTAAGGGTAGGGGTAGGGGTTATGGTTAAGGGTTAGGGCTTAGTGGTTAGGGTCAAGGGTTAGGGCTAGGATTTAGGGTGTTGGGGTAGGGGTAGGGTGAGAGTGTTAGGGGTTTAGGGCTAGGGGGTTAGGGTTAAGGGTTAGGAGTTAGTGTTAGGGGTAGGGTTAGGGCTTAGGGTTAGGGGTAGGGTTAGCGGTTAGGGTAAGGGGTTATGGTTAAGGGTTAGGGGTTAGGGTTAAGGGGTTATGGTTAGGGGGTAGGGGTAGGGGTAGGGGTAGGGTTAAGGTTAGGGGTAGGGTTAGGGGTAGGGTTAGGGGTAGGGTTAGGGGTTATGGTTAAGGGTTAGGGTAGGGTTAGGGCTTAGGGTTGTTTAATAAAGTACTCACAAACAGAGAAGCATAAAACACTGCACCAGGCGAGCTTGATGACGTCACAACTAAACTCCGTCCTACGCATGTTTCGTCCAATGGCACGTCTTCCAGAGGCAAGACTAACTCTAAACTCGTAACTTTGTAAAGACTTTTAATGCAACACCTATGGACAATTTTAGATACCGTAGTTTGGTTAGGGGTAGTGGTAAGGGTAGGTTAGGGTTAGGGGTAGGGTTAGGGGTTACCCTCACGTAAAATAGGGCATGTCCCAGAATGGTCACTGGATCGCTTTACATATACCAGTCTCTCACCGCCACAGATACATACCAAGGAAAAAGAAAGGAGAGCACATTTGTACTTACGTCAGCTTATCTGGAGATACGTGCTTTGTGAATCCGTGCCATACTGTATATCAAAACAATATATCGGTCGCACTAAAAGGGAACTACATATCAGACTTAGTGAACATGTGGGCAGGATCAAAAGCGGTTTTCCAAAACATAACCTCTCCAGACACTATGACAAGTATCACGGTAGACAACTAAAAGGGACTAGCTTTTTTGCTATAGACAACATCCGCCCCCACTGGAGAGGTACTAATATGGTTCGAGCCATCTCCCGACTTGAAACTCGGTGGATTTTTTGTTTAAAATCCTTTATTCCGTTCGGTCTGAACGTTGATTGGGATATTAATTGCTTTTTAAATAATTCTTAATATATTTTAATTAGCCTTACAGGCTGACCCATTCTTCTATTTAATATATAGAAATACTTTTATTATGATTTGATTTATGTTTCATATATACATTTTATTAATTTTAGAATATAAATATCCTTTTATAAATAAAATAAATTATAAAAAAAAAACAAACAAAAAAAAAAAACACATTATTCATTTAATGATGTATTTGCTTGTTATTTTTCTGAGTCACATGATGTTTTGTTTCATAAATTGATGAACTCATGTGCTGACTCAGGTATTTGATCTATGCAACTATTCACCGATCCAATTACTGTACAATCCGATGCCTCTCCTGTTTACTGCTAAACTTTGCGGCGTTCTCTATATATATCAGCTCTGACCTTAATTCAGTTTGTATACATTTATTCTGATTTGAATACTTTTCTATCAGGATGATCTGTTATTTACATATATTCTTTTTACCTCTCTTGCTATTCTTTTGTTCTATCAGCCCATAGCTAGTAATGGAGCTTGCCCTGGTTTTCCCTTTTTCAAAATGGAGTCCTTGGCTTCCTTTTGGTTTGCCCTTAGTTAATACAGTGGCTTAGCCTGAGTTTTCCCTTTTTCAAAATGGAACCCGCTGCTATTTAAACTCTCACATGTGATGTTGTCAACATCCGGCGAATCCCCCGTTGAAGTCCTATCGAGACGAAACGATCGTAGGGTGCCGTGACATCATCGCGTTCCGTCCTGTACGCAGGCAGAGTTTCCCAGTCGAATAGCGAGAGGTATCGGATTTCGGATCGAATTGTTTTATGCCGTTTTTTGCATCGAATCCATGTAAGTGCAAGACCTATTAAACCCTAACTTTTATACGTTATACGCTATGAGAGTTTTCCTTTTTTATTTGTCCATGTACCCACTTCGGAGCCATCAGTGAGAGCTAATTGGGATCCATACTGAGTGGTCTTGGGGAGACCGGATGTCCCTGTGCTCCATAAGACTGGTGCAAAACAGTCTTTCTTTGCGGTAAGCAGGCATTCTTACCTCACGAATTTTTGGTGTTTTCTCCCTTTCTCCATCTGTCGGGTATTGGATTTCATCTGACCAATTTTTCTTCACATTAATTTTCATCACCAAGATTAACACCGGACTTTACTACTAGATCACTCATTGTTAGAAGATTTCTTTCTTTTCAACTTATACCATGTATCCTCAGTGTTATATTCTATATGATTGTTCTCATTGGTAATCTTTTTCAATTGTTTCATTATCAATATTCCCACCGGACTTTACTACTAGATCCTTGAACATTTATGCTGATTCACATTTTCAGCAAGGTGTATATAATTTTTTTATTTTTTTTCATTTATTGATGAATGTTGTATCATATTAACCTTCTTTTAACTTTAGCGCTGCACCCTCTTTTATTTTTTATATATATATATATATTGGGCCAGATTCAGGTAGAGTTAGGCTGGAGTATCAGTGATACTCCAGCCTAACTCTCACTTTGAGCCGGCGTTTCTGTTTTCTATAGTCAGAAAACAAGAAACGCCGGGTTGGAGTTCCTATACGAGCAGCGTAATTGTATTACGCCGTCGTATCGGAATTGCAATTTTAAAAATGGCGCTGGGGCGTTCCGGCTGATTAACGCCGAGAATATGTTAATCAGTGAGAATCGGCAATTCACGATCGTATTCGGGCGCGACGCAGTGACTTTCCGACGTTTCCGTAAGAGATACGCGGCTTAAAGATAAAGCAGCCCCCTAGTGGAGTATCCTATGTTAAGTATGGCCGTCGTCATCGCGTCGAAAAAAAAAAATTCGAGTCGTTTGCGTAAACGTCCGTGAATGGGGATTGACGTCATTGACGTTCCCTGAAAGAATTTGGAGACAGTCGACGCATGCGCAGTACGTTCGCCGCGGGATCGCGCTTAGTTTAAATAATACACGCCCCGTACCCGCCCAATTTGAATTCCGCCGGCTCATTTTCGCTACGCCGCCGCAACTTTAGGAGCAAGTGCTTTGTGAATAACAGTACTTGCTCCTAAGGTTTCGGCAGAGCAATGTAAATGAGAAACGTTACTCCAACATAAAGATTCGCCCATCTACCTGAATCTGGCCCATAATGTTTGGGGGTTATAAGCAGGGCAGCCATCACAAATTTTGGGGCCCCTTACACAGCTTTAGATAGGGGCCCCCCTGGAGAAGAATAACGGGGGGGGGGGTGCTGAAGCAAGATAATAAATGGGGGGGGGGGGCCTGAGGACAATCGGGCCCCTTACAGGTGTAATGCAAAAAAATGTAAATAAAAAAAATAATAAAAAATGGGAGATGGGCCAGATGGGCCTGTAAGGGGCCCTAGGGACCATTGGGCACCTTACAGGTGTAATGCAAAAATTCAAAAGAACGGAAATCAGAAAACAAGAACGAAAACTCAAAAATTCAAAAGAACGGAAGTCAAAAAATAAGAACAAAAATCCCAAAATTCGAAAACCACAAAATCCAAAATAATAACTAACAAACTAACTAATAATAACTATTACTAACTATTAAATTATAGATATTGGAATTTAAAACTTTTAAAACTTTTTATGATTATTATTATGAATTTGTTACGTTCCATTCGTTTGTTATTTCAGATAATTCGTAACTTCAGATAAATTAGTATTCCTTACGTTGTCTTAACAGGCAAATTTGAAATTTGGAAATTCCAATACCAATAATTTAATAGTTACTTATTAGTAGTTTGTTATTATTTTGCATTTTCGAAGTTTAGTTATTATTTTCAGTTTTTTTCCGAATTATCAAATTAACGAATAGGCCGTAAACATTTTTAATTTTTATGAATTTATTTGAAATAATGAATTTTGATCAAAACGAATGAAATAAAAAAAACGAAAAAACAAAACGAGTGAAACGAAAACAAACACATTTGTGTCTATTGATTGTTACAATGGTGATTTAATGATAAATGCCTCTTGTCCTAATGGAATTAATGATGGTAAGAGGGAAGGAAGGCAGTAAAGTGCTTCCCTGGCACAATCAGACACGGCTCTCTGGATTTATGCTAATTATTTGTAGCCGTCTGTTTGCTAAAAAACTAACTCTAGTGATTAACAGGATCATCGATCGTTCATGAAAAAAAAAAAAACTGTGTGATGCTCTTATCTCTGGTTTTAAAGCGCAATTCCAGCCTACGCTGCATTTTATTTTTATTTTTTACATAATACAAAGGTGACAAAAATTGAAGATTTAGGGAGATATAATGGAATATAATGAAGATAAATACAGTAGATAATAAATGAAAAAAAAAAAAAAATTCTTAATAATTATATTTAAACTTTCATTGTACTCCTGATGAAGCAACTTTGAAACGTGTTGTGAGAGAGAAATGTTCCTTCTTCTGTTGGTGATATGCATACGCTGAGCTGGTGCGGTTGTCCCCAAGGAATGAGGGAAAAGAGAGACTATAATACATATATATTTATATCTAAAAATATTTATATTTTACCTTTCATTGTTCTCCTGATGAAGCAACTTTGATCTGTGAAACATGTTGTGAAAGAGAAATGTTCCTTCTTCTGTTGGTGATATCCATACGCTGAGCTGGTGATGTTGTCCCCAAGGAATGAGGGAAAAGAGAGACTATAATAATATATATATATTTATAAAAATAATTATGATTTAACTTTATTGTACTCCTGATGAAGCACTATAATATATATATAAATATATATATAATTATATTTTAACTGTCATTGCTCTCCTGATGAAGCAATTTTGATCTGTGAAACATGTTGTGAAAGAGAAATGTTCCTTCTTCTGTTGGTGATATCCATACGCTGAGCTGGTGATGTTGTCCCCAAGGAATGAGGGAAAAGAGAGACTATAATAATATATATATTTATAATAAATAATTATATTTTAACTTTCATTGTACTCCTGATGAAGCAACTTTGATCTGTGAAACGTGTTGTGAAAGAGAAATGTTCCTTCTTCTGTTGGTGATATGCATACGCTGAGCTGGTGCGGTTGTCCCCAAGGAATGAGGGAAAAGAGAGACTATAATACATATATATTTATATCTAAAAATATTTATATTTGACCTTTCATTGTTCTCCTGATGAAGCAACTTTGATCTGTGAAACATGTTGTGAAAGAGAAATGTTCCTTCTTCTGTTGGTGATATCCATACGCTGAGCTGGTGATGTTGTCCCCAAGGAATGAGGGAAAAGAGAGAATATAATAATATATATATTTATAATAAATAATTATATTTTAACTTTCATTGTACTCCTGATGAAGCAACTTTGATCTGTGAAACGTGTTGTGAAAGAGAAATGTTCCTTCTTCTGTTGGTGATATCCATACGCTGAGCTGGTGATGTTGTCCCCAAGGAATGAGGAAAAAGAGAGACTATAATAATATATATATATTTATAAAAATAATTATGATTTAACTTTATTGTACTCCTGATGAAGCACTATAATATATATATAAATATATATATAATTATATTTTAACTGTCATTGCTCTCCTGATGAAGCAATTTTGATCTGTGAAACGTGTTGTGAAAGAGAAATGTTTTTTCTTCTGTTGGTGATATGCATACGCTGAGCTGGTGTGGCTGTCCACAAGGAATGAGGGAAAAGAGAGAATATAATAATATATATATCTAAAAATAATTATATTTTAACTTTCATTGTTCTCCTGATGAAGCAACTTTGATCTGTGAAACGTGTTGTGAAAGAGAAATGTTCCTTCTTCTGTTGGTGATATGCATATGCTGAGCTGGTGCGGTTGTCCCCAAGAAATGAGGGAACAGAGAGACTATAATACATATATATTTATATCTAAAAATATTTATATTTGACCTTTCATTGTTCTCCTGATGAAGCAACTTTGATCTGTGAAACATGTTGTGAAAGAGAAATGTTCCTTCTTCTGTTGGTGATATCCATACGCTGAGCTGGTGATGTTGTCCCCAAGGAATGAGGGAAAAGAAAGACTATAATAATATATATATTTATAATAAATAATTATATTTTAACTTTCATTGTACTCCTGATGAAGCAACTTTGATCTGTGAAACGTGTTGTGAAAGAGAAATGTTCCTTCTTCTGTTGGTGATATGCATACGCTGAGCTGGTGCGGTTGTCCCCAAGGAATGAGGGAAAAGAGAGACTATAATACATATATATTTATATCTAAAAATATTTAAATGTTACCTTTCATTGTTCTCCTGATGAAGCAACTTTGATCTGTGAAACATGTTGTGAAAGAGAAATGTTCCTTTTTCTGTTGGTGATATCCATACGCTGAGCTGGTGATGTTGTCCCCAAGGAATGGGGACAACATTCATCAAGCCCTTCATCCAGCCCTTAACTTTCATTGTACTCCTGATGAAGCAACTTTGATCTGTGAAACGTGTTGTGAAAGAGAAATGTTCCTTCTTCTGTTGGTGATATCCATACGCTGAGCTGGTGATGTTGTCCCCAAGGAATGAGGGAAAAGAGAGACTATAATACATATATATATATTTATAAAAATAATTATGATTTAATTTTATTGTACTCCTGATGAAGCAACTTTGATCTGAGAAACGTGTTGTGAAAGAAAAAATTTCCTTCTTCTGTTGGTGATATCCATACACTGAGCTGGTGATGTTGTCCCCAAGGAATGAGGGAAAAGAGAGACTATAATAATATATATATTTATAAAAATAATTATGATTTAACTTTATTGACCTCCTGATGAAGCAACTTTGATCTGTAAAACATGTTGTAAAAGAGAAATGTTCGTTCTTCTGTTGGTGATATCCGTACACTGAGCTGGTGCGCTTGTCCCAAAGGAATGAGGGAAAAGAGAGACTATAATTAATATATATATATAAAAATAATTATATTTTAACTTTCATTGATCTCCTGATGAAGCAACTTTGATCTGTGAAGCGTGTTGTGAAAGAGAAATGTTCGTTCTTCTGTTGGTGATATCCGTACACTGAGCTGGTGCGCTTGTCCCCAAGGAATGAGGGAAAAGAGAGACTATAATAATATAATTTAATATAATATATTTATATATATATATATATATATATATATATATATATAAAAAATAATTATATTTTAACTTTCATTGTTGTTCTGATGAAGCAACTTTGATCTGTGAAACATGTTGTGAAAGATAAATGTTCCTTCTTCTGTTGGTGATATCCATACGCTGAGCTGGTGTGGTTGTCCCTAAGAGGGCTTTCAGATTCTGATAAGCCCTCTGCCCGCAGGCCCCCAAAACCACCGTCCTGGGTTATCTGGAAGAGGCCCTTGTCCCCATCAACATGGGGACATGGCTCTTTGGGGTGGGGGGGAAACCAGGACTGGGATCAAGGGGGAGTAGGTTCAAGACAGCAGGGTACAGGGTATAGGTACAAGACAAAAGCAGGGTCAAGAGCAGAATATCAGTGAAAGGCAGGAGCAGGAGCAGGAGCAGATTCAGGATCAAACAGCAAGCATACATCTGGTTGGCAGGCAAAACAACAGTCACAGTAGAACAGGGTACTAAATACCCTCCCAGCAGCCAGCATCAAATATAGATTGATTACTGGAATCTGCTGGCTACTGGAAGACACCTGCTGGTGCACACCGGAACTACATCCGCCCACTCTGGGAAGCGCAATGCCACTAGAAGGTGATTTGGGGCCAGGGCTGATGCAAGGATTTTTGACACCCTAGGTGAAACCTCATTTTGCCGCCTCCCCCTGGCTCCACCCCTGACCTCATCCCTTGCCCTGCCCATGTATACCCCACCTTTTTAATAAAGCGCCCATCAATGCAGCCTACCAGTGATCATCAATGCAGCCTACCAGTGCCCATGAATTAATGTTTGCTTGCTGCTGTTCATTAGGGCGTTGGGACACAGACACAGTCCTCCGGCCCTGCTGCACCTTTGACACTTGTGTGCGAATGGAGAGGTGGCTACCTGCTGATGCTTAGACTTAGTTGCTTGCTGCAGATTGTAGGAACACCAGTGGCTGGGCGCCCTAGGCTGCATAGTTTTCCTAGTGGTAGCAACGGCCCTGTTTGAGGTCCTAATACCCTCCCAGCAGCCAGCATCAAGTAAAAACTGATAACTGGAATCTGCTGGCTACTGGAAGACACCTGCTGGTGGACACTGGAACTACAAACACCCACGCAGGTGATTTGGGGTACTAAATACCCTCCCAGCAGCCAGCATCAAATAAAGACTGATTCCTGGAATCTTCTGGCTACTGGGAGACACCTGCTGGTGGACACCAAAATTACAACCTCCCACTCTGGGAAGCGCAGTGCCACTAGCAGGTGGTTTTGGGTCCTAATACCCTCCCAGCAGCCAGCATCAAGTAAAAACTGATAACTGGAATCTGCTGGCTACCGGGAGACACCTGCTGGTGGACACCAGAACTACAACCTCCCACTCTGGGAAGCACAAAGCCACTAGCAGATGATTTGGGGTCCTAATACCCTCTCAGCAGCCAGCATCAAGTAAAAAATGATTACTAGAACCTGCTGGCTACTGGGAGACACATGCTGGTGGACACCAAATCTACGTCCTCCCACTCTGGGAAGCACAGTGCCACTAGAAGGTGATTTGGGGTCCTAATACCCTCCAAGCAGCCAGCATCAAGTAAAAACTGATTACTGGAATCTGCTGGCTACTGGGAGACACCTGCTGGTGGACACCGGAACTACTACCGCCCACTCTGGGAAGTACAGTGCCACTAGCGATTCCGCGACCCCCCCCCCACTCAACAACAACTCTGATCCGCGGAACACCCCGCTCAACAACTCCGACCCGCGCAACCCCCCCCCTCAACAAAAATGTCCTGCAGGGAAATTTTAAAATGCTGGGAGGTATGCCTAATACCCTCCCAGCAGCCAGCATCAAGTAAAAACTGATAACTGGAATCTGCTGGCTACTGGGAGACACCTGCTGGTGGACACCGGAACTACAACCTCCCACTCTGGGAAGCACAAAGCCACTAGCAGATGATTTGGAGTCCTAATACCCTCCCAGCAGCCAGCATCAAGTAAAAAATGATTACTAGAACCTGCTGGCTACTGGGAGACACATGCTGGTGGACACCAAATCTACGTCCTCCCACTCTGGGAAGCACAGTGCCACTAGAAGGTGATTTGGGGTCCTAATACCCTCCAAGCAGCCAGCATCAAGTAAAAACTGATTACTGGAATCTGCTGGCTACTGGGAGACACCTGCTGGTGGACACCGGAACTACTACCGCCCACTCTGGGAAGTACAGTGCCACTAGCGATTCCGCGACCCCCCCCCCCCCACTCAACAACAACTCAGATCCGCGGAACCCCCCGCTCAACAACTCCGACCCGCGCAACCCCCCCCTCAACAAAAATGTCCTGCAGGGAAATTTTAAAATGCTGGGAGGTATGCCTAATACCCTCCCAGCAGCCAGCATCAAGTAAAAACTGATAACTGGAATCTGCTGGCTACTGGGAGACACCTGCTGGTGGACACCGGAACTACAACCTCCCACTCTGGGAAGCACAAAGCCACTAGCAGATGATTTGGGGTCCTAATACCCTACCAGCAGCCAGCATCAAGTAAAAAATGATTACTAGAACCTGCTGGCTACTGGGAGACACATGCTGGTGGACACCAAATCTACGTCCTCCCACTCTGGGAAGCACAGTGCCACTAGAAGGTGATTTGGGGTCCTAATACCCTCCAAGCAGCCAGCATCAAGTAAAAACTGATTACTGGAATCTGCTGGCTACTGGGAGACACCTGCTGGTGGACACCGGAACTACTACCGCCCACTCTGGGAAGTACAGTGCCACTAGCGATTCCGCGACCCCCCTCCCACTCAACAACAACTCAGATCCGTGGAAGCCCCCGCTCAACAACTCCGACCCGCGCAACCCCCCCCCCCCCCGCTCAACAAAAATGTCCTGCAGGGAAATTTTAAAATGCTGGGAGGTATGCCTAATACCCTCCCGGCAGCCAGCATCAAGTAAAAACTGATAACTGGAATCTGCTGGCTACTGGGAGACACCTGCTGGTGGACACCGGAACTACAATCTCCCACTCTGGGAAGCACAAAACCACTAGCAGATGATTTGGGGTCCTAATACCCTCCCAGCAGCCAGCATCAAGTAAAAAATGATTACTGGAACCTGCTGGCTACTGGGAGACACATGCTGGTGGACACCAAAACTACGTCCTCCCACTCTGGGAAGCACAGTGCCACTAGAAGGTGATTTGGGGTCCTAATACCCTCCCAGCAGCCAGCATCAAGTAAAAAATGATTACTGGAACCTGCTGGCTACCGGGAGACACCTGCTGGTGGACACTGGAACTACAACCTTCCACTTTGGGAAGCACAGTGCCACCAGCAGGTGATTTGGGGCCCTGAAATTGTCAGTTTGTCCATTCAGGGCACAGAGACAGGACTTCTGGATAAGCTGTGCCACCACCCATTCATACTTACCTTCCCCGATTTCTAAGCTTAGCTTCATTGGTCTATGTTGGAGCGTTCACAAGGCTAATGACCTCTCCTGTCCCATATGACAGTGCTCAGCAGTGGCGTAGCGTGGGTTGTCAGTGCCTTGGGCGAGGCAAGTAATTTGCGCCTCCCTGACCCATGGACTTACCTATTTTCAGCTAGCTTCAGTCTGGTCACAATTTTACGCGCCCGGGCCGGTGGCCCCCTTGGCACCCCCCACGCTACGCCACTGGTGCTAAGGTCTGGTGGAGGCTCAAGCCCCAAGCTTAGAAGGCAGAGAGGAAAGGCAGAGGATCTCATGCTCCCCCATACCTGGAAGGGTCACCTCAGGCAGTGGAGTAGCAGCAAGTGGTGCCCCCGTCTCTTTGCCCTGCATGCTGTGTGTAGTCTTTTGTGTTTATTAGATGCCTCGACTCATTTATTGTTTTTGCATGCCATACAAATGCGTCACGTTACGCCACAGCAGGCTATCCTCGTACGGCCCAAGACTTCGCCCTCCCTGTCTGCTTTGATGGTAAGTTAGATTGATGGAGCCTTCGCCTCCACTTTTCGGCTCAATCAAGGCCAGGGAGAGATTGCGGAGCCCCTTGGTAGATCCCGGGAGAGGCAAGCAGCAGTTTGTGAGTTTGTCTCCGGCCCAGACAAATGGCCCTACCATCCATTTCAGTCCTATTTGTGGTCTTACGGGTTTCCCGCCGGGAGCAATTGAAACGTCTTCCAGACGCGCTCCGGATAAATATGTATTGAAAGGAAAAACCATGGAGCTTAAGGCATTGAAAAACATTTGCTTTTTAGTTCTTTTTGTCAGATGTTCCTCTGATGGGCACTGATAAGCGGCGCTGGTATGCGGCACTGATAGGCACTCATAGGCGGCACTGATGGGCACTTATGGGTGGCACTGGGCACTTATGGGTGGCACTGATGGGCACATATGGGTGGCACTGATGGGCACTTATGGGTGGCACTGATGGGCACTTATGGGTGGCACTGATGGGCACTTATGGGTGGCACTGATGGGTACATATGGGTGGCGCTGATGGGCACTTATGGGTGGCACTGATGGGTACACATGGGTGGCACTGATGGGCACTTATGGGTGGCACTGATGGGTACATATGGGTGGCACTGATGGGTGGCACAAATAGGCAATGATAGGTTGGCACTGGGCATGGATGGACACTGATGGGTGGCACTGATGGACACTGAGGGGTGGCACTGATGGGCACTTATGGGTGGCACTGATGGGCACGTATGGGTGGCACTGATGGGTACATATGGGTGGCACTGATGGGCACTTATGGGTGGCACTGATGGGTACATATGGGTGGCACTGATGGGTGGCACAAATAGGCAATGATAGGTTGGCACTGGGCATGGATGGACTCTGATGGGTGGCACTGAGGGGTGGCACTGATGGACACTGAGGGGTGGCACTTGTCTATTTACTATTTTTCCAATCAGTGCCCATGTTGCCAGTCAGTGCCCATTTGTGGGCACTGATTAGCATCTATTGTGCTTATTTTTACATGTTCCTATTTTACATGTGGATGGCCATGGGGGATGTACCCGGCCATCCTCATGTTACCCCCTTCTCTGGTGGTCCTGACGGCTTCCCTGCGCGAACCCCCCCTGTCAGGAGAGCCGCCGATCGGCTCTCCTCTACTCGCGTCTATCAGACGCGAGTGAGGAAAAGCCGATCAACGGCTCTTCCTGTTTACATCGTGATCAGCCGTGATTGGACACGGCTGATCACGGTCGGTGGCTCTTTACCGAGATCGGAGATGCAGGCTGACACCCAGCATCAACGATCGCCGCACTGCGCGTCGGCATGTTGTCCTGCTGGACGTCAATTGACGTCCAGTCAGGATTTCACAACCACTTCCCGGACGTCAATTGTCTATTGACCGGGCGGGAAGTGGTTAAAGTACAACAATAAAAATGAACAATTCCTTTAAATATAGTGCCTGGGGGGTCCCCTTAGTCTGCCTGTAAAGTGGCGCATGTGTACCACGTATAGAACCTGCCGCAGCAAAAATTGAATTTCTAAAGAAAACAAAAAAAAAAGAGTCAAATCACATTTAAATTGACTCACGCCATGTTTTTTTTGTTTTTTTTTTTACTTTTTTTTTTTACTGGCAGCTTTATTTATAATTTTCCTTCCACTTCACAATGATGTGACACTTTGTGTCTCTCACATAAAATCCCAATAAAATACATTTACGTTTTTGGTTGTAACATGAGAAAATGTGGGGAATTTCAAGGGGTATGAATACTTTTTTCCGGGCGTGGAATGGCTGAAGGTGAGACAAGTTATAATCCTCTGACCGTGGTGTTGAAGAATAATTGCTCCCCTCGGAAGGTCGCAGGACACGATGATTGGCAATGGCGGTGGGGCTGTTTCTATCTCTTGCCTGAACAGGCAGCGTTCCTGTAGCCTATCCCACGTTCGCCGATCTCCGTTACCCGGCAACAAGTGCGGATCTATCTTTAGTAATAACTATTAAAATTCACGCAGTCTATTCATTTTCTCTAAAGAGGCGCCATGGAGGAGAAAGTCGCACGGCCTGCTGGAGACTCGGGGGGGTTTTTTGTTTTTGTTTTACATGAATGACTTTTATGAGATTTTCTGTATAACAAAAAAAAAAAAAAACATGGAAAAGGTTTCCGCCCATGTGTCAGAGGCCGCCTATAAAGGACGATTTACCCCCCAATGGCCTCCATATACAGGGGGGGGGAGGAGAATGGAGGGAGATTGACTTACTGGAGGAATAGAAGGAGTTCAAATGTAGCAGAAGAGGAAAAACATGGAGTGTGGGGGGAGAAGAGATACATGGAAAGGAGCCCAAGAGATGGGCAATTCGAGATCCGACCTTTGTATGTCCGATCCTTCATGATCCTCATCACCCAAATCCCGACCAATCACAGGACTCCGTGATGTGTCCCCAGAGAGGAGACAATCGCACTCTTCCCACGTCTTCTCTCCTACTATCTGTCACTCTCTACAGTCTCTCTCTACAGTCTCTCTCTCCTCTCTCTCCTCTCTCCTCTCTCTCTCCTCTCTCTCTTCCTCTCCTCTTTTTGCTCTCTTTTCTCCTCTCCTTTTTTGTCTTTTTCTCTGTCTCTGTCTCTCTCTCTCCAGTCTCTCTCTCCTCTCTCCCCTCTCTCTCTCCTCTCTCTCTCTCTCTCCCCTCTCTCTCTCCTCTCTCTCCTCTCTCTCTCTCCTCTCTCTCCTCTCTCTCCTCTCTCTTCTATCTCTCCCTCTCTCTCTCTCTCTCTCTCTCTCTCTCTCTCTCTCTCTCTCTCTCTCTTACTCTCCTCTTTTTGCTCTCTTTTCTCTCCTCCTCTCCTTTTTTGTCTCTTTCTCTGTCTCTCTCTCTCCAGTCTCTCTATCCTCTCTCTCTCCTCTCTCTCCTCTCTCTCTCCTCTCTCTCCTCTCTCTCCTCTCTCTCCTCTCTCTCCTCTCTCTCTCTCTCCTCTCTCCTCTCTCCTCTCTCTTCTCTCTCTCCTCTCTCTCTCCTCTCTCTCCTCTCTCTCCTCTCTCTCTCCTCTCTCTCTCTCCTCTCTCTCCTCTCTCTTCTCTCTCTCCTCTCTCTCTCTCTCTCTCTTTTCTCTCCTCTCCTTTTTTGTCTCTTTCTCTGTCTCTCTCTTTCTTTATCTTTTCCCTTCTCCTCCCTGTATCTGTTTTTGCTCTCTCTGCCTCTCCTTTTCTCACTCAGGCCGCGTACACACGTCCGAGAACCTCGTCGGGCTAAACCCATCGTTCCGCCCGGCGAGGTTCCCGATGAGCGGTCGGAAAAGCTCGTCCAGCCAAAGTCCTCATTGAACAAGGAGGAAAAAGAGAGCGTGCT
Organism: Rana kukunoris; assembly: GCA_029574335.1. Taxonomy (NCBI): domain Eukaryota; kingdom Metazoa; phylum Chordata; class Amphibia; order Anura; family Ranidae; genus Rana; species Rana kukunoris. The sequence goes on from CM056056.1 coordinate 13,336,723, forward strand.
CTCTTTTTTGGCTCGACGAGCTTCCCGACGGGACGCTCGTCGGAAGTGTACACACGACCGAGAACCTCGGCAGAATATGTCTCCCAGCGAGCTTCTCACTGGATTCTGCCGAGAAGCTCGGACGTGTGTACGGGGCCTCACTTCCTTTCCTCTTTTATCTTTCTCTCTTCTTCTCTCTTCTTCTCTCTCTCTCTCTCCTCCTTTTCTGTTCTCTGCCTCTCTCTCTTTCTCTTTTCTTTATCTCACCTTTTCTCTCTTTCTCCCTGTCTTCTTTCTTCTCTCTCATCTTTATTTTCCCTCTCCCACTCTTCTTTCCGCTCTCCTCTTTTCTCTTCTTTTCTTTTCATCCCTTTTCATTTCTTCTCTCTCTCCCCGTTTCTCTCTTTTTTCTTCTTTTCTTTCCTTTCTCTCCTCTTTTCTCTCCTTCTCTTCTTTGCTGTCTTTCTCTCCTCCTTTGTTTGTGTCTCCCTCTCTTCTTTCTTCTCTCCTCTTTTCGCTCCTCACCCCTCTCTTCTTTCCTCTCTCTCTCTCCTTTTTACTCTCCTCTTCTTCCCTCTCTCTCCTCTTTTCTCTCATTCTCCCGCTCTTCTTGGCTCTCTTCTTTTTCTTGCTCTCTCTTCTTTTCCTCTCTCTCTCTTTCTTTCCTTCCCCCTCTCTCTCCGCTTTCCTCTAATTCTCCCTCTCTTCTTTCCTCTACTCTTTTCTCTCCTTCTCAATCTCCTCTTTTCTTTTCTCTCTCCTCTTTCCTCTCATTCTCCCTCTCTCTCCTGTTTTCTCTCCTCACCCCTCTCTTCTTTCCTCTCTCTCCCGTTTTCTCTCCTCATCCCTCTCTTCTTTCCCCTCTCTCTCCTCTTTTCTTTCCTCATCACTTTCTTTCCCCTCTCTCCTCTTTCCTCTCCTTGTTTCTCGTCTTTCCACTCTCTCTCTCTCTCATCTTTTTTCTCCTTATCCTCTCCTTACCTTCTTTCCTCTCTTTTCCCTTCTCATCTTTCCCCCCTCTCCTCTTTTCTCTCCTTGTCCCTCTCTTCTTTCCCCTCTCACTCCTCTTTTCTCCCCTCGCCACTTTCTTTCCCCTCTCTCCTCTTAGCTCTCCTTGTTTCTTGTCTTTCCTTTCTCTCTCTTTTTTCTCCTTATCCTTCTCTTCTTTCCTCTCTTTTTCCCTTCTCATCTTTCCCCTCTTTTCTTTTCTCTTCTCATCCCTCTCTTCTTTGCTCTCTTTCTCCTTTTTATTCTGCTCTTCTTTCCTCACCCCTCTTTTCTCTCTTTCTCCCGCTCTTTTTGGCTCTCTTCATTTTCTTGCCCTCTCTTCTTTCTCTCTCTCTCCTCCTTTCTTTCCTTCCCCCTCTCTCTCTCCTCTTTTCTTTTCTTTTCACCCTCTTCTTTCCTCTCTCTCCCCCATTCCCTCTCTTTATACCTCTCTCCTATTTTCTCTCCTTCTCCCTCTCTTCTTTCCTCTCTCTCCTCTTTTCTCTGTCCATCTTCTCTCTTGTTTCTATTTTTATCTCCTTATCCTTTCCCCCCTCTCCTCTTTCCTTACTCTCCTCTTTTCCCTCCTTCTCCCTCTCTTATTTCCTCTGCTCTTTTCTCTCCTTCTCAATCTCCTCTTTCCTCTCTCTCTCCTCTTTCCTCTCATTCTCCCTCTCTTTCCCCTCTCTCTCTCTCCTCTTTTCTTTTCTCGCCACTTTCTTTTCCCTCTCTCCTCTTTCCTATCCTTCTTTCTCGTCTTTCCTTTCTCTCTCTTTTTTCTCCCTATCATTCTCTTCTTTCCTCTCTCTCCTCATCCCTCTCTTCTTTCTTCTGCTTCTCCTTTTTATCTTCCTCTTTTTTCCTCTCTCTCCTCTTTTCTCTCCTCATCCCTCTCTTTTTTGCCCTCTCTCCTCTTCTCTCCTTGTCAATCTCTCATGAATTCTCTCCCTCTTCTTTCCTCTCTTTCCTCTTTTATCTCCTCCTTCCATTCTTTCCTCTCTCTATCTCTCCTTGTTTCTCTCCTTCTCCCTCTCTTCTTTCCTCTCTCTCCTCTTTCTTTAACTCTCCCTCTTTTTTTCCTCTCTCTCCCCTTTTCTCAGGCCATCTTCTCTCTTTTTTTATTTCCTTTCTCCTTATCCTTTTCTTCTTTCCTCTCTTTTTCCTTCTCATCTTTCCCATCCCTCTTCTCATCCATCTTCCCTCTTTTTTCTATTTCTCTCTTTTCTGTTTCTCTTCCTTCATCTCTCTCCTCTTTTCTCTCTTTCTCCCTCTCTCCCTCTATTTCTTTCCCCCTCTCTTCTTTCCGTTCTCTCTCTCTCTCTCTATCTCTCTCTCTCACTCATTAAAAAAACATAATTTTTTTTTAAAAAGAAATGTTAAAAATTTAAATTAACCACTTAAGCCCCGGACCAATATGCTGCCAAATGACCAAAGGGGTTTTTACGATTCGGCACTGCGTCGCTTTAACAGACAATTGCGCGGTCGTGCGACGTGGCTCCCAAACAAAATTCGCATCCTTTTCTTCCCACAAATAGAGCTTTCTTTTGGTGGTATTTGATCGCCTCTGCGATTTTTATTTTTTGCGCTATATACAAAAATAGAGCGACATTTTTAAAAAAAAAATCAATATTTTTTAATTTTTGTTATAAGAAAAATCAAATAAACTAAATTTTAGTCAAACATTTAGGCCAAAATTTATTTAGCCACATGTCTTTAGTAAAAAAAAATCGCAATAAAAAAAAAAACTAGCTACCTAGCGGGAACAGCGACACTAATACAGCAATCAGAAAAATGATGTGACGCTGGCAATAGGGAGTGAAAGGGTTAACTAGGGCGGTGATCAAGGGGTTAAAACTTTATTAGGGGGGGGTACAGGGCTACCCTGAACCTAACACTAACTGACTTTTACACTGCCTGTCACACTGACACTAAATACAGAAATCATACATGTATGGTTACTGCATTCAGTGACACTGTGACAGGGGGGAGGGGGGCGATCGGGGGGGTTAAATGTGCCTATATGTAGTGTGTGTCAGTGTAGTGTTGTGCAGACTCACTGTGCGATGTGATCTCTCCTCAGCGGTGGTTGAAAAAACCACAGAGGGAGAGATCACGTCGCTTCCTCCTTCCTGTGTTTACACAGGAGGAGGAAGTGCACTGCAGGGGGAGCGCGCGCATTGGCTGGGAGCGATCCGGAGGGGGCGGACAAAAACGAATAGCCGCCACCTCTTGTCGGATCGCTCCTGCAGCCGCGTGGACCGCCGCATGTACGGGGGGGGGGGGGTCCGATCGGACCCCCGATCCCCCCCAATCCCCCCCAAGGCACCAACGTATATATACGTTGATGTGCCTGTCGGTGCCATTCTGCCGACATAAATGTACATGCGGCGGTCCTTAACCACTTAAGGACCGCCTACTGCACATTTACGTCGGCAGAATGGCACGGCTGGGCACATCAACGTATATATACGTTGATTTTAGTACCCAGCCGTGGGTCGCAGGCGCTCCGGGACCGGGACCGCGGGATTCGCGGACCCGATCGCCGCTGCAGTGCGGCGATCCGTCCCTGGAGTGGAAGAACGGGGAGAGCCGTGTGTACACACGGCTTCCCCGTGCTTCTCTGTGGCTGTAGCATCGATCGCGTCATCCCTGTAATAGGGGGACGCGATCGATGACGTCACACCTACAGCCACACCCCCCTACAGTAGTAAACAAAACACATAGGCACACATCCCCTACAGCGCCACCTGTGGTTAACTCCCAAACTGCAACTGTCATTTCCACAGTAAACAATGCAAATTTAAATGCATTTTTTGCTGTGAAAATGACAATTGTCCCAAAAATGTGTCAAAATTGTCCGAAGTGTCCGCCATATTGTCGCAGTCACGAAAAAAATCGCTGATCGCCGCTATTAGTAGTAAAAAAAAAATAATTAATAAAAATGCAATAAAACTATTCCTTATTTTGTAAACGCTATAAATTTTGCGAAAACCAACCGATAAACGCTTATTGCGATTTTTTTTTACCAAAAATACGTAGAAGAATACGTATCGGCCTTAACTGAGGAAAAAAAATGTTTTTTTTATATATTTTTGGGGGATTTTTATTATAGCAAATAGAAAAAAAAATTTTTTTAAATTGTCGCTCAATTTTTGTTTATAGCGCAAAAAATAAAAACCGCAGAGGTGATCAAATAACACCAAAAGAAAGCTCTATTTGTGGGGAAAAAAGGACGCCAATTTTGTTTGGGAGCCACGTCGCACGACCGCGCAATTGTCAGTTAAAGCGACGCAGTGCCGAATCGCAAAAAGGGGCAAGGTCCTTTACCTGCATTTTGGTCCAGGTCTTAAGTGGTTAAGTGGTTAAAGCTCTAGCCTACTAAAAAAAAAAATGTTTTAATCTACAAATTAAAAAAATAATTAAATTAAAACTCTACCCTACCCTACTTAAAACTAAAAAATAAATAAAAAATAAATGTTAAAAAAAATAATTAAAGACTGTTAATTGAGACTATTTTTTTTTTATTGAAGAATTTAAAAAAATAAAATTCAAACTCCACCCTACTCTATTTGAGACAAAAACAAATATTTTTTTTAAAAAAAAATGTAAATTAAAACTTGACCCTACCCTACTTGAGACTAAAAAAAAAATATTTTTATTTTTGTTTAAATTTAAGAAATTTTAAAATTTAAATTCAAACTCTACCCTACCCTACTTGAGACTAAAAAAAATATTTTTATTTTTGTTTAAATTTAAGAATTTTAAAAATTAAAATTCAAACTCTACCCTACCCTGAGACTAAAAAAATGTAAATAAAAAAAATGAAACATTTAAACGCTACCCTACCCTACTTTTTTTTTTATTTAAGAATTTTAATTTAAGAATTTTAAAAATTCAAACTTTGGTTTTTTAACGTTTTTTTTTTTTACATTTTTTTATGTTTTTTTAGTCTAGGGTAGAGTTTAAATTACATTTTTTTTAAATTCTTATAATCTAAAAAAAAAAATTTAAATGTTTTTTAGTCTGAAGTAGGGTAGCTACTTCAGACTAAAAAACATTTAATTTTTTTTTTTAGATTATAAGAATTTAAAAAAAATGTAATTTAAACTCTACCCTAGACTAAAAAAACATAAAAAAATGTAAAAAAAAAAACGTTAACATTTTTAATTAAAGCTCTACCCTACTTGAGACTTATTTTTATTTTTTATTTTAAATTTAAGACTTTACAAAATTTCAAATTAAAACTCCACCTTACTCTATTTGGGGCAAAAAAAAATAAAAATACAATGTTAAATAAAAAATGTAAATTAAAACTCCCTACTCCCAGTCCCTACCCTACTTAAGACTAAAAAAATATTTTTATTTGTGTTTAAATTTAAGAATTTAAAACATTAAAATTCAAACTCTACCCTACCCTACTTGAGACTAAAAAAAAATGTATTTAAAAAAAATAAATAAAAAAAATCAATTGAAACTCTACCCTACCCTACTTGAGACTAAAAAATGCATATTTTTATTTTAAATTTAAGAATTAAAAAAATCAATCTTCACCCTACCCTACTTCAGACTAAAAAATGTTTTTACTTTTTCATTTTAGGAATTTAAAAAAATAAAATTTAAACTCTACCCTACCCAACTTGAGACTAAAAAATAATTGGCTGGAGATACACTTCTAGAGCCCGTGTTGGCAACAGTGGCGGCCACAGCGGCAGTGGTGTTGTAAATGAGAGCGTTTTTTATACATATGGGGCTGGTGGTCGGTGGTGGGATTGTCCCCCCCCCCAGGTAAATATAAAGACTTGGATCAGAGGGGGGGGGGGGTCCTCTCTAATGCTCGGCAGACTGTTGAAATGCAGGGGGGATTAGAGAACTTAATAGCGCATTCTTCTCCCGCGGTGCCTGTGAAGTGTGTGATTAGTTTCTCATTGTAATGCGTTGATTGGCAGGCCGCGGCGGGTCGAGGGGGCGCCGCCATCCGCCCCCGGCTTTGTGTTAACAGGACTGATTGTCGGTATGTGAGCCGCCCGTGGCAAGCTAATTTCCTTTTAGATGGAGAAAAATTCTAATTCTCCAGATTGCCGTTCGGAATTCGCATTCAGGGGGGAACAGGATAAAAAAAAAAAAGAAAGCGGCGGCCCCTTCATGCGGAATGACACAACAGCGGTTGGCTGTTACAATGTTTGGCGCTTACATTTTTTAATTTTTTTTATTTATAACCTAGCCCGGTGTGCCCGGTCCTCCCTTTTTCCTGCTAGATAGAGCAGGCAGGCTAGTCAGTTTAGCTTAATTTACAGTGTGTAGAGGATATACATACATCCCAGGTGTTGTACATATATTTATACACTGTATAGCTTAGATAGATCAGTTCTTCCTAATTTCCTGGCAGGCAGGTGATTGTGCTATTTAAAGACGTTATCACAGGTATAGACACCCAGCAGGTACAATATTTAACCACTTCCCGCTCGGTCAATAGGAGATTGACGTCCGGGAAGTGGTTATGAAATTGTGACTAGACGTTCTCAAACGTCCTGCACGATTTCCACAGTGTCCTTCAGTGCCATCCCTCCATGCCAATCCATGCCCAGTGCCCACCTATCAGTGCCCATCTGTGCCACCCATAAGTACCCATCAGTGCCACCCATAAGTACCCATCAGTGCCACCCATGAGTGCCTATGAGTTCCCAGTGCTGCCCATGAGTGCCCATCAGTGCCACCTATGAGTGCCCATCAGTGCCACCTATGAGTGCCCATCAGTGCCACCTATGAGTGCCCATCAGTTCCGCATACCAGCGCCGCCTAACAGTGCCTATCAGTGCCACCTCATCGGTGCCCATCAGTACTACCTCATCAGTGCCGCCATATAAGTGCCCGTAATTGAAAGAGAAAACATACTTATTTACAAAAAAGTTAACAGAAAAAAGTAATTTTTTTATTTTTTTTCTCAATTTTCAGTCTTTTATTAGTTGTTGCGCAAAAAAAAAAAAACGCAGAGGTGATCAAATACCACCAAAAGAAAGCTCTATTTGTGGGGGAAAAAGGACGCCAATTTTGTTTGGGTACAGTGTAGCACGACCGCGCAATTGTCATTCAAAGTGAAAAGCTGAAAGCTGAAAATTGGCTTGGGCAGGAAGGTGCATAACTGCCCCCCGGTATGGAAGTGGTTAAAGGAATTTTTCATTTTTTTTTTTTTTTTTTAAGCATCATTAAAATCACTGCTCATGGAGCAGTAATTTTAATGATGCTTAAATTAAAAATAAAATAAAAATACAATTCCTTTAAATATTGTACCTGCTGGGTGTCTATAGTTTGCCTGTGAAAACGTCTTTGAGAACCCGGGTCTCGCCCCCAGGGAACACGTATCAATGGAAAAAAGTTTTAAAAACGGTCATTTTTTTCAGAAGTCCTGCTCCTGAAAACGACAGTTTTTAAAACTTTTTTTCCATTGATACGTGTTCCCTGGGGCGAGACCCGGGTTCTCAAAGACGTTAACTTGAATATTGGGCTTTAAAACGAGCGCTTTCGAATTCGAACGTTCGAGTCCCATAGACTTCAATGGGGTTTTAAATGTTCGCGCGAACGGGCGGTCTGTTCGAACGTTCTGGTGCGAACCGAACGCGGGGGGGGGGGGGGTGCTCGGCTCATCCCTAGTCAGGATTGTCATCTTGAGAATGTTACAGCGGCCAAACCAAGAATGTAGGCCGTGGCGTTTGAATTTTTGCGGCTCGTGAAAAGACAAATTTCCCATTTTTCTTTTGCTACATTAAAGCGGAGTTCCGCCCTTCAAACCACTTTCTTTCATCCCATCCAGCATACAGGCGTCAGTATGCTGTTTTTTTTTTTTTAATCCATGTACTTACTTTATAATAGATCATTTAATTTTGGGCGCACCGCGGTGTATGTCGCCGCTATAAGGCGTCACGCCTTCCGGAAACAGCCGACTAGCGTTCGGCTCTTCTCGGCGCCTACGCACAGACCCAGAAGCTGACTGCGCAGGCGCCGTATATAGCCGCGTCACGCCCTCCGAAAAAAGCCGAACTAGGACCGGCTATTTTTTTTTTTTTTTTTTTTTTTTTTTTAAAGTGTATTTTTTGTGCGTGAACTCGAGAGAGAGGAGCCGGACTGCAGGAGTTGGGAGTAGGCAGACCCTCCCTCCGGAGGCAATCGCCATCCTTCTCCATGCCCCTGGTGGCAATGGCGGGTGTGAAGGGGGGCCTCCCACTCACCCCGCCCTACCTGCTCCTCTTGGGAGCCCAACTGGGGCCCAACGGGACCCCAATGGGGCAGAGGGACTCCCCCTATGAGGGAGTGAGGGGGCCTAGCCCACCCAGCCAGCCCCGTAGGTCCTTCGCCTCTCTTTATTTTAAGAGACCGCATGGCCAAAGTGCATGTGTTTTTTAAACCAATTTTGTGTGCGTGCAAGTGTGGTGGTTTTTGTGGGGGGGGGGTGGGCGTACTAAGCACAGGCGTACCTTGCATAGCACACCCACCGGGAGCCGGGCTGAGACCACCAAACTCAATTCACATGTAGCCGAGGCCGGGATCCGAACCCTTGGCTGCAGAGGTGAATGGCTTGTCAGCGCAGTGCCAATCACGTTGAGCCACCACAGCTCCAGGACCGGCTATTTACGGCGCCTGCGCAGTCAGCTCCTGCGTCTGTGCGCAGGCGCCGAGAAGAGCCGAACGCTAGTCGGCTGTTTCCAGGAAGGCGTGGCGCGGCTATATACGGCGCCTGCGCAGTCAGCTCCTGGGTCTGTGCGCAGGCGCCGAGAAGAGCCGAACGCTAGTCGGCTGTTTCCAGGAAGGCGTGACGCGGCTATATACGGCGCCTGCGCAGTCAGCTCCTGGGTCTGTGCGCAGGCGCCGAGAAGAGCCGAACGCTAGTCGGCTGTTTCCAGGAAGGCGTGACGCGGCTATATACGGCGCCTGCGCAGTCAGCTTCTGGGTCTGTGCGTAGGCGCGGAGAAGAGCCGAGCGCTAGTTGGCTGTTTCCGGAAGGCGTGGCGCGGCTATATACGGCGCCTGCGCAGTCAGCTCCTGGGTCTGTGCGCAGGCGCCGAGAAGAGCCGCACGCTAGTCGGCTGTTTCCAGAAGGCGTGACGCGGCTATATACGGCGCCTGAGCAGTCAGCTTCTGGGTCTGTGCGCAGGCGCCGAGAAGAGCCGAACGCTAGTCGGCTGTTTCCGGAAGGCGTGACGCGGCTATATACGGCGCCTGCGCAGTCAGCTCCTGGGTCTGTGCGCAGGCGCCGAGAAGAGCCGAACGCTAGACGAATTTTTAGAAGCCGGTCGGTAGGGTCCTAGGTTTCTCCAGGCAGAGATGGACTGGCCATTGGGACTACAGGGAGTTTCCCGGTGGGCCGATGGCTCAGTGGGCCGTTTTAAAAGAAAAAATATTTTTTTTAATTGCCCCCCCCGTCTCTTAGACCCCTCTTCTGTCTCTCAGACCCCTCTTCTGTCTCTCAGACCTCTCCTCTGTCTTTCAGACCCCTCCTCTGTCTCTCAGCCGATGGCTCAGTGGGCCATTTAAAAGAAAAAACTATTTTTTTAATTGCCCCCCCCCCCATCTCTCAGCCCCCTCTTCTGTCTCTCAGCCCCCTCTTCTGTCTCTCAGCCCCCTCTTCTGTCTCTCTGCCCCCTCTTCTGTCTCTCAGCCCCCTCTTCTGTCTCTCAGCCCCTCCTCTGTCTCTCAGACCCCTCCTCTATCTCTCAGCTCTCATCCTCTATCTCTCAGTTCATCTCCTCTGTCTCTCAGCTCTCCTCTGTCTCTCTCATTCCCCTCTCTCTCACCTTATCATGATATACAATAATAGATGTAGGGGCCTTTTGGTGGGCGTGACAGGTTTTTTTTTTTGGGGGGGGGTGCAGCATTTTATTGAATTAAAGTGGGCCGGTCTGGATGAAGTCCAGGGCCAAATTTTTGTCCCAGTCCATCCCTGTCTCCAGGTGACAGGTGCACTTTAAAGAGAAGTTCGTACTTTGGATTTGTATCTTCTGCTGATAATCGCATGACAACCATTAGACGCCCACCGCATTCGTTCTCCTGCTTCAGATCGGCGTACCTGCCTCTTCACGCCCCCACCTGTGCCGCACAATCCTGACTCATTTCTATCCGTTAACATTTCAGAAGTTCTGATTCGCCGGGCTCAGCTGCCTCCAAATATTTCCCATCTCCGTTTCGGGAGTGCGCCGGTTAAAGGAACGTCTCCGCCGCGGTTAATTACTTCTCTCCGCCGCGTTTGTGAAGCTCCGAAAGAGGCGAATTTAAGTGACAATATCTCGTCCGCGGGAACAAGCAAAGTTCCATTTCCCAGAAGGGCGAATCGATACGAGTACAAGGGCATTGTGATCCAACCGGGCGCCGCCGCACCGGCAAGTCACTATAATTAGGGTAACGAGGAACGGGGCTCATCAATCAAAATTTAGATGGCGGGTAAAGTAATAGCCAAAGATAGTTGACTCTCAGTAGAGTCAGCAGGTAAAGTTTTAGTAAGCCTTAGAGGGCAAAACTGTTCTATTTGATGTATCAAATCTGCTAAAATGTCACAGATTCATCCTGGGAGATATAGGTCACGCCCCTGAGGGACCAGCTGCAGTCTATTTTCTGTGAGAAGGAAGTCAAGAGGGAGATATAGGTCACACCCTTGAGGAGCCCTAATTGTCCATATTTTGCCCCCAACGCCAAGCAATAATAAGAAACTTGACTTTCACCAGCTGCAGTCTAATTTCTGGAAGAAGGAAGTCAAGAGGAACCTGGTTCCCCTATGGTTTTCTAGGGCTGAGAGAGGCAGCATCTGATTGGATCAATCAAATTTGTGATGTCGGGTAAAGTAATAATCAAAGAAAGTTGACTATCAGTAGAGTCAGCAGGTAAAGTTTTAGTAGGCCTTAGAGGGCAAAACAGTTCTATTTGTTGTATCAAATCTGCCAAAATTTACACACATACATCCTGGGTGATATAGGTCACCCCCGCGAGGAGCCATAATTATCTATATTTAGCCCCCAACACCAAGCAATAATAAGAAACTTGACTTTCACCAGCTGCAGTCTAATTTCTGGAAGGAGGAAGTCAAGAGGAACCTGGTTCTTCTATGGTTTTCTCGGGCTGAGAGAGGCGGCACCTGATTGGATCAATCAAAATTGTGATGTCAGGAAAAGTAATAATCAAAGAAAGTTGACTATCAGTAGAGTCAGCAGGTAAAATTTTAGTAGGCCTTAGAGGGCAAAACAGTTCTATTTGATGTATCAAATCTGCCAAAATGTACACACATAAATCCTGAGGGACCAGCTGCAGTCTATTTTTTGTGAGGAGGAAGTCAAGAGGGAGATATAGGTCACACCCTTGAGGAGCCCTAATTGTCCATATTTAGCTCCCAACGCCAAGCAATAATAAGAAACTTGACTTTCACCAGCTGCAGTCTAATTTCTGGAAGAAGGAAGTCAAGAGGAACCTGGTTCCCCTATGGTTTTCTCGGGCTGAAAGAGGCGGCACCTGATTGGATCAATCAAAATTGTGACGTCAGGAAAAGTAATATTTAAAGAAAGTTGACTATCAGTAGAGTCGGCAGGTAAAGTTTTAGTAGACCTTAGAGGGCAAAACAGTTCTATTTGTTGTATCAAATCTGCCCAAATGTACACACATACATCCTGGGTGATATAGGTCACGCCCCCGAGGAGCCCTAATTGTCCATATTTAGCCCCCAACGCCAAGCAATGATAAGAAACTAGACTTTCACCAGCTGCAGTCTATTTTCTGGAAGGAGGAAGTCAAGAGGGACCTGGTTCCCCTATGGTTTTCTCGGGCTGAGAGAGGCGGCACCTGATTGGATCAATCAAAATTGTGATGTCAGGAAAAGTAATAATCAAAGAAAGTTGACTATCAGTAGAGTCAGCAGGTAAAGTTTTAGTATGCCTTAGAAGGTAAATGAAAAAGGATGTCTGAAAATTTCAAGATGTAACCGTTCTACTTGATGTATCAAATCTGCTAAATTTCCCCAGATACATCCTGGGAGATATAGGTCACACCCCTGAGGAACCCTAGTTGTCAATTTTTAGCCCCCATTGCCACTAACATTTTAAATGGTGGGCAGTATGTGATCGAACAGGCCGCCACTTCATTGGCAGTTTACTGGAGTAAAGTAACGAGGACCAGGTCCCATCAATCAGAATTGAGATGTCAGAAAAAGTAATAATCAAAGAAAGTTGTCTTTCAGTAGAGTCAGCAGATAAAGTTTAGTAGGTCTTAGAGGGGAAACAAAAAGAGAAGTCGGAAAGTTTCAAAATGTAACAGTTTTTTTGATGTATTAAATCTGTTAAAATACAAGAGATACATCCTGGAACATACAGTATAGGTCACACCCCTGAGGAACCCTAATTGTCCATATTTAGCCCCCACAGCCACTCACCTTTTAAATGGTGGGCAGTGTGTGTGATCAAACAGGCCGCTACTTCATTGGCAGTTTCCATCCGTCATTATTTCAGAAGTTCTGATTTGTGGCCAGCCGTAAAACCGACGGCTCAGCTGCCTCCAAATATTTCCCATCTCCGTTTCGGGAGTGCGCCGGTTAAAGGAACGTCTCCTCTGTGGTTAATTACTTCTCTCCGCCGTGTTTGTGAAGCTCCGAAAGAGGCAAATTTAAGTGACAATATCTCGTCCGCGGGAACAAGCAAAGTTCCATTTCCCAGAAGGGCAAATCGATACGAGTACAAGGGCATTGTGATGCAACCGGGCGCCGCCGCACCGGCAAGTCACTGTAATTAAGGTAACGAGGAACGGGGCTCATCAATCAAAATTGAGATGGCGTGTAAAGTAATAGCCAAAGAAAGTTGACTCTCAGTAGAGTCAGCAGGCAAAGTTTTAGTAAGCCTTAGAGGGCAAAACTGTTCTATTTGATGTATGAAATCTGCTAAAATGTCACAGATACATCCTGAGAGATATAGGTCATGCCCCTGAGGGACCAGCTGCATTCTATTTTCTGGGAGGAGGAAGTCAAGAGGAAGCTGGTTCCCTTATGGTGATAGGTGAAACTCCTGCGCTGAAATGGGTGAAAAGAGATTGGACCGTGGGAAAGGGGCCGTGGGAAAGGGGCACGGGAGGTATACTGCAGCAAACAAAGAATAGGTCTATCCAAATGGACAATAAAAGGTATACAACAAGTGATATTGTTTGCGCTGTGGTGGTGATGCCTAAAGGGTGATGGGAAAGGGGAAGTGAAGTAGTAAACTAGGTGAATACAATAAGTGACAAAAATGTATAAATATATAGAAAAAATTCTATAAAACACAATGTGAACAAAGTAACAGTAAATAACAGTGACAGTGTCATCTATAAAGATGTGTGGTGGACATAATAGAATGCATGGTCAAACTCAGTCCTGCAGACAAAACCAAATAAAAGAAGAGAGTCCAACTTAATCATGCAACTCGGTGCAGCAAGTGAAATCTGGTGTGAGGTCAGAAGGAGATGTTCCAGCAGCCAAATGAGTGAAGGTGCAATGGAGGGTTCCAAAACGTGCAGCCCACACCTCTAGTGATCCTATCAGCTTACCTCAAGGCTATCTGATATAGCCAGACAGATAGGGCATCAAACTCTTGATGAATGGAAGCCTCAAATCCGATGGTGCATGGAAGGGGAAAGTACAAAAAAACAAACATAGAGTAGTCCTGTCACCACTGGAGGGATTCCTGCTAGCAATCAAAAGATGTGCACTTACACAGAGTGGTGAAAGGGGGTGCCTATCTCCACGAGCAGCGAGCTCGTCAGGTGCTGCTCTGCTGCCGCTGTTTGGCTAGATGTTGATCCGCCGATACTCAAACGATGGTGTTTGAAACAAAAATAGGAGGGCACATCGCATAATACCGCAAAATAAAGATTTAATAAACAAAGCACAAAATAAAAACTCACATAAAGTCAGCTGAGGCGGTCATACATCCACGAGCAGCGAGCTTGTCTACCGTCCGTCAGGTGTAAAGGGTCCAGTGCTCCAATCCCGACGCGTATTCGTCACACCACGTGACTTCATCAGGGGATAGCACTTGGATACTGGTCTGAGTTTAAATAGGGTCTGCGGAATAGGACGCCCGGCGGCCATTTTCCCGAAGTCAGCATGCAATTCAGCTAAGAACAGCAAGCACTCCTCCTCGTACCGTCCCACCCAGGTGGCATCTAATCAGAGATGTCGTTAGGTCTCACAATGGGAGGCGTCCTGGTCTAGGCAGACCCGAATACAAACCAGACTCAGAATTAACATAATATATAAAAAAAAGGTGTGTAAAACGGAATGATAAAATATGGATGATTTAAACCACAAACACGCTCAGACACCCTCCATGGGATCCCAGCATGTCTAAATGGTAAACAGAGCCAAACTGAAAAATAGTAAAAATGCCTCTAATAGAGGGTTGTGGGGGAAAAAAAAACCAATGGACATCCTCATCGGGTGTAATGATGGATGGCAGGGATGATAGGAGATACAAAAAATAATACATAATAGTAAAATATGGGATAAAATATAAAAGGTAAAAAGTAAAAAATCTGTGAAATCAGATTAAGAATATACACATATATGCAAGTGACATACACATATATATATGGATATATACACATAGAGGGGAGCACTCTCCCTCTGCTCAGGGAAAATTCTAACAGTCCTCTACTGATGTAGAAAAGTAGTATGTATCGAGTAAAAAAACCGAACAGAGCACTGTACACAGCTGCACCCGACACACGGCTAACAAAGACCTACATGGAATGGTAAAGGACAGATCATGGCTAGGGATGAATGGAGCTAGAGAATATAACCTGGAAAGTCAAGAGGAAGGGATCCTAGAAGTCACTCAGGAAGCAGTTAAGGTCGAACTCAATATTGAGTCCTTTGGGCCTGAGAGTATCCATACAAAAGATATATTTGGATTCGAGCTGGCTCAGGGACCTAACTTTGTGACCCCCTCGCCATGGTCTGGAATAAGGAACTATCCCCCAAAATTTAAGCTGTGATGGATCTTTCCGATGAACTTTGGCAAAGTGACGTGATACACTGTGGTTAGTGAACCCGCTTTCTATATTCTTAACGTGTTCTTTAATGCGGATTCGCAGAAGCCGCTTAGTACGGCCAATATATTGAAGGCCACAGCTGCATTCTAGGGCATAGACTGCACCCTCTGTGTTACATCCAATAAAGTCTCTTACTTCATATTGTGTGTCATTGCTATTAGACTTGAATGTAGTGACTTTAATATTTGGTCGTTTAGTATGTATGCAAGAGTAACATCTTTTACAAGGGTAAAATCCTTTGCCAGTAAAGAAAGAAAACAATTTCTTCGGGGGATCTATCACACTCTTGACCAGTTGGTCCCGCAAAGTGGGGGCCCTTTTATAGATGAAGCTCGGTTTGTCTGGTAATAGGGCTCGAAGGTCCTTGTCAGCCTTCAGAATATGCCAGTGACGTTGAGTAACCTTTTCTATCTTCTTAAACTGAACGCTGTATTCCATCATCACAGGTACCAAATCCTTCCTAATTGCCGGCTTCTTGTTTTCCAGAAGGTTGCTTCTTGGTAACTTAGATACTTCATCTATTTTTTCCTTGATATACGTATCGTTATATCCCTTTTCAATAAATCTGTCGCCAATTTTTTTGGCCTGAACTTGAAACTCGTCTAGCCTGGTACAGTTGCGTCTTAGACGTACCAGCTGGCCCTTAGGTATATTGAAGAGCCAGTTTTTATGGTGGCAACTAGTGATGGGGAGGTAGCTATTGCGGTCTACGTTTTTAAAGAAAGTCCTTGTGTCAAAAGTCCCATTATTCCTAGAAATTTCTAAGTCCAGGAAGGGTATGGTATGTCCTATCTGCCATGTCAATACGATATTTTTGGAGTTGATGTTCAAACTCTCAAAAAAGGCAACAAGGGACTGGTGGTCTCCTTTCCATAAGATAAAGATATCGTCGATATACCTTTTATATAGCAAAAGGTCAGTAGGCTGGTTGGTGAAAATCGACTCCTCTTCCCATTTAGACATGAAGAGACCCGCGACGCTGGGTGCGAATTTTGCCCCCATTGCCACCCCGGTCTTTTGCTGGTAATATTGATTCTTGTACCAGAGGTGGCTATGTTTAAGACAGAAGTCCAAGCATTTGATAATGTACTTCCTCTGTACACATGGGAGCTCTGTATAGTTGCGAAGCCCCCATTTGGTGGAATCGCAGGCTAGATGATGGGGAATGATGGTGTAGAGTGACGATACGTCTGCTGTTGCCATCAAAAGTGGTCCGGCCTCATTCGTCTCGTCCAGAAGTTGCAGCATGTCTTTCGTATCCTTAAGATAAGCGCGTGTATTCTGGACGGCCGGTTGAAGAAACCGGTCTACATATTGCCCAAGTCTGGCTGTGATGGAATCTATCCCGTTCACTATAGGTCTAAAGGGAGGGTTATCTTTATCTTTGTGGATCTTGGGTAGGGCATAGATGATGGGGGTTCTGCAAGCCTCGGGGATCAGATATCTAGCCTCTTTTGACTTCACACCAGATTTCACTTGCTGCACCGAGTTGCATGATTAAGTTGGACTCTCTTCTTTTATTTGGTTTTGTCTGCAGGATGAGTTTGACCATGCATTCTATTATGTCCACCACACATCTTTATAGATGACACGGTCACTGCTATTTACTGTTACTTTGTTCACATTGTGTTTTATAGAATCTTTTCTATATATTTATACATTTTTGTCACTTATTGTATTCACCTAGTTTACTACTTCACTTCCCCTTTCCCATCACCCTTTAGGCATCACCACCACAGCGCAAACAATATCACTTGTTGGTTCCCTTATGGTTTTCTCGGTCACAGAAAGGTGGCACCTGATTGGATGCTGGCACCTATGTGACTTTGGCAGCCATCTTGGGTCAGGCAGAGTATATTTAAGACCCTGGTTCCCGGGTTTGGCGCGCATTTCGCATGTGGTAGCATAGGGACAGATCACCCGTCTGGAAGGGTAAGTACTTAGCATCAGGGAGAAGTTCTGGAGGAGTAGGGAAAGTGCAGGGACACGCCATCCTTCTACTGACACACCGCTGTCCTAGTCTCCTTACCCTCCCGCTTTACTAAAGTCATGTGATCCTGCCTCCTCCCCCTCCCTCTCTACTAAAGTCATGTGATCCTGCCTCCCCCTCTACTAAAGTCATATGACCCTTCCTCCTCCCTCTCTACTAAAGTCATGGGACCCTTCCTTCTCCATCTCTACTAAAGTTACGTGACCCTGCCTCCTCTCCCTCCCTCTCTACTAAAGTAATTTAACCCTGCCTTCTCTCCCTCCCTCTCTACTAAAGTCATATGGCCCTTCCTCCTCCCACTCCCTCTCTACTAAAGTCATGTGATCCTGCCTCCCCCCTCTACTAAAGTCATATGACCCTTCCTCCTCCCTCTCTACTAAAGTCATGGGACCCTTCCTTCTCCATCTCTACTAAAGTTACGTGACCCTGCCTCCTCTCCCTCCCTCTCTACTGAAGTCATTTAACCCTGCCTCCTCTCCCTCCCTCTCTACTAAAGTCAAATGGCCCTTCCTCCTCCCCCTCCCTCTCTACTAAAGTCATGTGACCCTTTCTCCTTTCCCTCCCTCTCTACTAAAGTCACGTGACCCTGCCTCCTTCCCCACCCTCTCTACTAAAGTCATGTGATCCTGCCTCCTCTCCCTTGCCTCTCTACTAACGTTACGTGACCCTTCCTTCTCCCCTCCCTCTTTACTAAAGTCATGTGACCCTACCTCCTCCCCCTCCCCTCTACTAAAGTCATGTGACCCTGCCTCCTCCCCCTCTACTAAAGTCACGTGACCCTGCCTCCTCCTCCACCCTCTCTGCTAAAGTCATGTGACCCAGCCCCCTCATCTCCCTCTCTACTAAAGTTAATATGACCCTTCCTCCTCTCCTCTCCCTCACTTCTAAAGTCATGTGACCCTGCCCCCTCCCACCCCTCTCTCTACTAAAGTCATGTGAACCTTCCTCCTCTCTCTCTACTAAAGTCATGTGACCCTTCCTCCTCCCACCTCTCTCTCTACTAAAGTCATGTGACCCTGCCTCCTCCCCCTCCCTCCCTCCCTCTCTACTAAAGTCATGTGACCCTGTCCCACCGTTCTTCTCTTACAGTTGGACAAAAGTGAACTTCCTGATTTTTTGCCTAGGTGATAATTATGGGGGGGGGGGGGGGGTTGGTTTCCCCTACCCCCCCTGTGCATGAACAAACAGGCCACAGGCCTTTCAGGTTCCAAGCAAACCCAATCGCATATCAAGTGTAGGTTTTAGGGAAGGCCCAAAACTTTGCCTTTGCTCTTGTGCGGGAAATCACCTGCACAGGCGCAGATGCGTCAAAGGGCTCTTCCAGGCCCCCTGAGGCTGGGTGGTGAAAGAGATTAGATTACTGGACATCCGACCACCCTCTCATCCTGGTAAATTCACCATGACCACACACAGGAACAAGTTAAGAAGTATTCTTTATTGACACGTACGAGGAGACAAGTTACAACAAAAGGACAGATATTTGCCTACCGGTTCTGACCGCCTGCCACCCGTGCTATAGGGCTGCATGGACAAACAGTCAGCCTGAACAGATAATTGCCCATTGGTTCTCACCCCCATGGCCTGTGCAATAGGGCAGCATACATGGAGGCCAGCCTTATAAGCTCCTATCTGACTTGTCTGACTAACAATTGTAAAACTGGCATTTATATACCCTCACAAGCCTTATCTCAGCCATCTCTCCTAGATGTGATTGGTTGCTAAGATCTACGTTAGCACCATAGTGACAGTGCTGGGGGGGGGGGGGGCGCCAAGCCGGTACGGTGCTTTTATAGAACAAACATACATTGGGATTCGCTGGACAAATATGATTTTTTTAACACCAATATAAATTAGGCTTTTGATAGTAACAGACAGAGGTGTAGCTTGAAGCTCGTGGGCCCGGATGCAAAAGTTGACATGCCCCCTGGGCTCCTCTCCATTCAGGAAATGTCTCACAGCTTGTCCCCAGCCAGTGAGAACGGAGGGGTGTGGACTGTGGAAGGCAAAGTGGAAGCCCAGTACTGGAGCGTGGCTGTGGGGCCCTTGGGCAGATCGGAGCTGGACTTTGTGGGGGATATGATAATATGACAGGGAGGCTGCAGGGGCCCCCTGGAGCTAGAGGTTGGGTTGCTATTGTGACCCCTGCAACCCCTTATGGTAACAGAGCAATAATTCACAACAAACAAGGGGTATGGTGGGTCTCGAGTACTCTTGTCCCAGGCAATCTGCGCTCACCACAGCAGAACCGCGCCGCCTTTGTTTGATAACGAGGGAAGCCGAGCCGTAGAATCGCCGCCGCCGCCGCCTGTCACAGACAGCTCTGCATTGTTGGAGCGCAAGCTCATTTCCATTCAGTTATTCTGATTTATGGCGAAATTTGCGCTTCTTTGACTTCGTTCATTCTTTTCATAATGGAGGAGATTATCAAGGCGCACCTAATTCCGCGACGCACGTTTCCCCCGCCATTGTCATTTGGGATTTTTTTACCTTTTTTTTTATATATACAGTACGAGAATCTTCACTCTATTCAAAGAATAATGAAAGCTTTGAGGATTACCACCCACCTAAAAAAAGAGGAGACGTTTCTGAAAAATAGAAAAATCGCTTTTATGTATTTAAATCAGAAGATAATTTTGGGTTGGCATCCTGGGAGGGGCGGGTTGTCAGATTCCGATGTTGCCTTGATTGGTCAAAACCTTAAGGAAACTTTGTGCTGAAAATGCGCTGGGTTGACTGGATCAGTCGATGGTCGTGGGTGGGTGACTTTACGGGCAAAAGAGGAAGAGGTCCCTTCCAGTAGACCACACCCAAATGGTGGATGGGGATGGTGAGCCCTCTTGGGAACATGAGCTACTACCCTTCGTGGGTGGGTGACTGTGCAGGCAAAAGAGGAAGAGGTCCCTTCCAGTAGGTCATGCCCAATGGTGGATGGGGGGTGGTGAGCCCTCTTGGGGACATGGGCTACTATCCTTCGTGGGTGGGTGACTGTACGGGGCAAAAGAGGAAGAGTTCCCTTCCAGTAGGTCACGCCCAATGGTGAATGGGGGTGGTGAGCCCTTTTGGGGACATGGGCTACTACCCTTCGTGGGTGGTTGACTGTACGGGGCAAAAGAGGAAGAGGTTCCTTCCAGTAGGTCATGCCCAATGGTGGATGGGGGTGGTGAGCCCTCTTGGGGACATGGGCTACTACCCTTCGTGGGTGGGTGACTGTGCGGGCAAAAGAGGAAGAGGTCCCTTCCAGTAGGTCATGTCCAATGGTGAATGGGGGTGGTGAGCCCTTTTGGGGACATGGGCTACTACCCTTCGTGGGTGGTTGACTGTACGGGGCAAAAGAGGAAGAGGTTCCTTCCAGTAGGTCATGCCCAATGGTGGATGGGGGGTGGTGAGCCCTCTTGGGGACATGGGCTACTACCCTTCGTGGGTGGGTGACTGTACGGGGCAAAAGAGGAAGAGTTCCCTTCCAGTAGGTCACGCCCAATGGTGAATGGGGGTGGTGAGCCCTTTTGGGGACATGGGCTACTACCCTTCGTGGGTGGTTGACTGTACGGGGCAAAAGAGGAAGAGGTTCCTTCCAGTAGGTCATGCCCAATGGTGGATGGGGGTGGTGAGCCCTCTTGGGGACATGGGCTACTACCCTTCGTGGGTGGGTGACTGTGCGGGCAAAAGAGGAAGAGGTCCCTTCCAGTAGGTCATGTCCAATGGTGGATGGGGGGTGGTGAGCCCTTTTGGGGACTTGGGCTACTACCCTTTGTGGGTGGGTGACTGTACGGGGCAAAAGAGGAAGAAGTCCCTTCCAGTAGGTCACTCCCAATGGTGGATGGGGGTGGTGAGCCCTCTTGGGGACATGGGCTACTACCTTTCGTGGGTGGATGACTGTGCGGGCAAAAGAGGAAGAGGTCCCTTCCAGTAGGTTATGCCCAATGATGGATGGGGGGTGGTGAGCCCTCTTGGGGACATGGGCTACTACTCTTCGTGAGTGGGTCACTGTGCGGGCAAAAGAGGAAGAGGTCCCTTCCAGTAGGTCACGCCCAATGGTGGATGGGGGTGGTGAGCCCTCTTGGGGACATGGGCTACTACCCTTTGTGGGTGGTTGACTGTGCGGGCAAAAGAGGAAGAGGTCCCTTCCAGTAGGTTATGCCCAATGATGGATGGGGGGTGGTGAGCCCTCTTGGGGACATGGGCTACTACTCTTCGTGAGTGGGTCACTGTGCGGGCAAAAGAGGAAGAGGTCCCTTCCAGTAGGTCACGCCCAATGGTGGATGGGGGTGGTGAGCCCTCTTGGGGACATGGGCTACTACCCTTTGTGGGTGGTTGACTGTGCGGGCAAAAGAGGAAGAGGTCTCTTCCAGTAGGTTATGCCCAATGATGGATGGGGGGTGGTGAGCCCTCTTGGGGACATGGGCTACTATCCTTCGTGGGTGGGTGACTGTGTGGGCAAAAGAGGAAAAGGTTCCTTCCAGTAGGTCATGCCCAATGGTGGATGGCGGGTGGTGAGCCCTTTTGGGGACTTGGGCTACTACCCTTCCGATACGGCCTTCAGCAACACATCTTGGGGAGGATAGAAGGAGTGCCCGAAAACTAAAACTTAGATGTATGTTTCATAAGACGTTTATTAAAAGTATAGACATGTACATCAAGCTAACGTGTTTCGAGGGAATGGGCTCCCCCTTCTTCAGGGCTGGTTCTGCATGCTATTGGATGAGAATAGTTCCCAAAATGATAAATTGATGACACCTGGTGTCCCGAAAACCGAAACTTAGATGTATGTTTCATAAGATGTTTATTAAAAGTATAGAGGTGTACATCAAGCCAACGTGTTTTGAGGGAATGGTCTCCTCCTTCTTCAGGGTTGTAGCTGTGTGCTATTGGAGGAGATTTGTTCCCCAAATTATATATTGATGACCCCAGGTGTCAAAAAAACTGCAACTTTGATATATGGGTCATAAGACATTTATTAAATATATAGACGTGTACATCAAGACAACGTGTTTCGAGGGAATGGGCTCCTCCTTCTTCAGGGCTGGTTCTGCATGCTATTGGATGGGAATGGTTCCCAAAATGATAAATTGATGACACCTGGTGTCCCGAAAACTGCAGCTTTGATGTATGGTTCATAAGATGTTTATTAAAAGTATAGACATGTACATTTAGCCAACTTGTTTCGAGGGAATGGTCTCCTCCTTCTTCAGGGCTGTTTCTGCATGCTATTGCAGGCGATTGGTTCGCACAACTATACGTTGGTGACACCCGGTGTCCCGAAAACTGCAGCTTTGATATATGGCTCGTAAGACTTTTATTAAAAGTATAGACATGTACATCAAGCCAACGTGTTTCGGGAGAATGGTCTCCCCCTTCTTCAGGGTAGTTGCTGCGTGCTATTGCATGGGAATAGTTCCCAGAATGATACAAACAATAAAAAATGACCAAGCACATCAGTAATCACACATTCCTAAACGACCTGGTCCATTGGGTAAGTCCCAACTACAAAAAGACCTTCTGGATGGCTGACGTGTTTCGAGGGGAGATCCCCTCTTCCTCAGTGCCCCTTGAAACGCTTCAGCCATCCAAAGGTTCTCCTTGTAGTTGGGACTCGATGGACCAGGTCGTTTAGGACTGCGTGATTACTGATGTGCTTGGCAATTTTTATTGTTTGCGAGTATATATCTACGCTTCTTTCCGTAATAAAGTTTTCACAAAGGTAATGCTCTAGGCTGGTGCTCCCTCTGGTTGTCACTTCTGGGCTTCTCCAGCCCTGGGGGGGGGGGGGGGTGCAAAGCTATGCAAATAGAAGAGATGACCACTTGCACCCGATAGTGTTCTCTTAGGAGCGTAGGAGGTTGTTCTTTTTAGCTCCAGCACACAGCCTGTGATTGACAGCCTTAGCTCTGTTCTTGTGTGCTGTGTGAAGGGGGGGTGTGTCTCTTCCCTCCAATCAGCTCTCAGAGCTCTCCTAAATTAGCTTTTCAGTGTGTAACTTCAGCTCCCCGCCCCCTTTTTTCCAAAAGCTCAGGCAAGCTTTATAATTCTGGACTTTGAAGGGATGTAGAGGAGAGAGGGCTGCAGATAACCAGGTCACCTGAGGCCAGTCAATTCACTGGGCATATGTAGGATTTATAACCAAAGTTCCTCCCCCCCAAACTCACTCATCAGGCACTGATGTTGGATGAGAAGGCCTGGATCGCAGTCTCCACTCACCGGGTTGAGGTCAGGACTCTGTGCAGGCCAGCCAAGTTCCTCCACCCCAAACTCGCTCATCCATGTCTTTATGGACCTTTCTTTGTGCACTGGTGCGCAGTCATGTTGGAACAGGAAGGGGCCGTCCCCCTAAACTGTCCCCACAATGTTGGGAGCATGAAATTGTCCAAAATGTCTTGGTATGCCGACCCCTTAAGAGTTCTCTTCACTGGAGCTAAGGGGCCAACCCAACCCTTGAAAAACAAACCCACACCATAATCCCCCCTCCCCCCCACACCATAATCCTCCCTCCACCAAATGATTTGGAGCAGTGAACAAAGCAAGGTCCATAAAGACATGGATGAGGTAAAGGAATGTTACTGGCTTGCACAGAGTCCTGACCTCAATCCCTATAGAACACCTTTGGGATGAATTAAAGTGGAGACTGCGAGCCAGGCCTTCTCGACCAAACATCTCCATAGACACCCTCCTAAACCTTGTGGGCGGCCTTCCCAGAAGAGGTGAAGCTGCTATAGCTGCAAAGGGGCGGGGCCAACTCCATATTGAACCCTCCGGACTAAGACTGGGATGCCGTTAAAGTTCATGTGCGTGTAAAGGCAGGCGTCCCAATACTTTTGACAATATTGGGCCAGATTCTCGTATCCCGGCGTAAATGCCAGCGGGGCGTAGCGTATCGTATTTACGCTACGCCGCCGCAAGTTTGGACGCAAGTGGCGTATTCTCAAAGCACTTGCGTCCTAAGTTACGGCGGCGTAGCGTAAATGGCCCGGCGTAAGCCCCGGGTAATTCCAATGTGGAAGAGGTGGGCGTGTTTTATGAAAATGTGTTGTGACCCCACCTTTTTCACGTTTTTTTTTAACGGCGCATGCGCCGTCCGTGGAGGTTTCCCAGTGCGCATGCGCGAAATCACGTCGCAAATAGTCAATGCTTTCGACGTGAGCGCACGACGACGAAAGATACGACGACTGGTCGCAATTCGACGCGGCTAATCGACGGAAGGGCCACCTAGTGGCCGGTGTATAATTGCACACAATTATACGTCGGCGTAGGCAAGTTACGTTGGCGGAAGAAGCCTATTTTTTTTTAACGCATCTGCCTTTGAGAATCGGCGTAAACGTACGCCGGCGCAGATTTGAAATTACGTCGGCGTATCGACGCAAACGACGTAAAATACGACGCTGTCCCGACATCTATACTTAACATTGCATATGCATCACCTACGCAAAGTTACCCCTCATATAGCAGGGGTAACTTTACGCTTACGCAAACGACGTAAAAATACGACGACCGGGCGCAATTTACATTCGGAAATCGGCGTGTCTAGCTCATTTGCATATTCGACGCGGCTAATCCACGGAAGGGCCACCTAGCGGCGTAGGCAAGTTACGTCGGCGGAAGAAGCCTATTTTTTTTTTAACGTATCTGCCTTTGAGAATCGCCGTAAACGTACCCCGGCGCAGATTCGAAATTACGGCGGCGTATCGACATGAGCGTAACTTACGCAAATCCCTATTCGCGAACGACTTATGCAAACGACGTAAAATACGACGCTGTCCCGACGTCTATACTTAACATTGCGTACGCATCACCTACGCAAAGTTACCCCTCATATAGCAGGGGTAACTTTACGCTTACGCAAACGACGTAAAATACGACGACTGGGCGCAATTACGTTCGTGATTCGGCGTATCTGGCTCATTTGCATATTCAACGCGGCTAATCGACGGAAGCGCCACCTAGCGGCCGGCGTATAATTGCACACAATTATACGCCAGCGTAGGCAAGTTACGTCGGCGGAAGAAGCCTATTTTTTTTTAACGTATCTGCCTTTGAGAATCGCCGTAAACGTACCCTGGCGCAGATTCGAAATTACGGCGGCGTATCGACGTGAGCGTAACTTACGCAAATCCCTATTCGCGAACGACTTACCGACGTCTATACTTAACATTGCGTACGCATCACCTACGCAAAGTTACCCCTGATATAGCAGGGGTAATTTTACGCTTACGCAAACGACGTAAAAAGGTGACGTTCACGTCGTAGGCAGTGATTCGGCGTATCTTAGGCAGTTGTTTTCGACGTGATTGTGAGCATGCGCACTGGGATGCGTCCAAGGCACGACGCATGCGCAGTTCATTTTAAGTACTTGTCTGACACTCGGCTCATCATTTGCATGGGGTCACGCTTCATTTAAATCAGGGGTGTCAAACTCAATTTCATTGAGGGCCGCATCAGCATTACAATTGCCCTCAAAAGGGCCAGTTGTATATGTAAGGCTAGATGTCCAGCGCATCCCCTCCCCTTACATTAGATGTTAAATGCCACCCCACTATCAGACGTTGAGTCCCCCACTCTCCCTTACATCACAGTGTACCCCCCTTTCCTTAAGCTGCTGCTGGGAAGAAGCTGGATGCATTGCTTGAAAGCAAGGGTTTTGAGGACCAGAGGAGGGCGAGGGCCACATGAAATGGCTTGGAGGGCCGTATTCGGCCCGCGGGCCTTGTGTTTGACACCCCTGATTTAAATGGATCACGCCCACTTCCACCTACTTTGACTTACGCTGGCTTACGCCTACGAATTTACGTTACGCCGGCGCAACGTTGGGAGAATTTGCTTTGTGAATTCCATGCTTCCCTCTCCATGCTGCGCCGGCGTAGCGTAAAAGACATACGCTGCGGCGGCATATATATGCGCCGATGTATGTGAATCCGGGCAAAAGTGTATTATGCTATTTGAGAAAACAGAAGTCTCTGTAAAGGCAGGTGTCCCAAAACTTTTGACAACATTGCGTATGACATTGTTGTTGTTGGGTTTGGATATGCTATAACCGGTTTATGGTTGATTACAATGCTTGGATTGGCGGCGGCGCTGCGTTCAAGTATCACATTACAAACCCCGGGCAGTTTGCTCGCCGTCTCTCATCTTTCGTTATTGAGCCGGTTTATAAAAACTGTAGAGAAAAGAAAATAATGCGTTTGTATTGTCAGCGGCGGCGGATTATTCCTTTAAGTGTCAGACGGAATCCGATTAGACCCTCTCCTCCGATATTTACACGGCACCCCCCCTATGGAACCCGTCCTTTTATGAGATTTAAATAATGCACAGCCTCGTCGGCAACAAAAACACAATTCTCTGTTATGGAAAAAAAACAGGCCAACGTCTTATATTGATACGACCATAAATTCATTTTTATGATGCGTCGAACAAAAACGCCATAAGACACAAGTTTTTTTTTTTTCGCTCACTTAGAGCAGATTCAATAATTCATGACGGGCTCATTACATGGAGTCACGATCAAGCCTGGGGGGTTGTGGACGGGGAGTAAAGACAACAGCCTAAGGGGGCTAAAGTTTCAGGGGCGGCGCCTCATTTTTAATTGGGATGCCGACCTTTACACGCACATGAACTTTAATGGTGTCCCAGTCTTAGTCCGGAGGGTTCAATATTGAGTTGGCTCCGCCCTTTGCAGCTATAACGGCTTCAACTCTTCTGGGAAGGCCGTCCACAAGGTTTAGGAGGGTGTCTATGGGAATGATTGACTAGAAGCGCATTTGTGAGGTCAGGCACTGATGTTGGAAGAGAAGGCCTGGCTCGCAGTCTCATAATAAGGTGTTCTATCGGGTTGAGGTCAGGACTCTATGCAGGCCAGACAAGTTGCTGCGCTCCAAACTCGCTCCTCTAAGTCTTTATGGACCTTGCTTTGTGCACTGGTGTGCAGTCATGTTGGAACAGGAAGGGGCCGTCCCCAAAATTGTCCCACAAATTGTCCACAATGTCTTGGTATGCCTGCGCCTTAAGAGATCCCTTCACTGGAACTAAGGGGCCAAACCCAACCCCTGAAAAACAACCCCCCACACCATAACCGCCCCACCCCACCCCACCAAATTAATTGGGCCGGTGCACAAAGCAAGGTCCATAAAGACATGGATGAGCAAGTTTGGGGGTGGAAGAACTTGACTGGCCTGCACAGAGAGCAGAGTGCTTCCCCTGAGGAAGCCACGAGACATGACGTAACGCTCCGAGTCCCAACCTCAACCCAATAAAACACCTTAGGGATGAATTAGAGCGGAGACTGCGAGCCAGGCCTTCTCCTCCAGTCAAGGCCAGTCAAGTTCCTCCACTCCAAACCCAATAGAACACCTTTGGGATCTCGCCCAACATCAGTGCCTGACCTCACAAATGCTCTTCTGGAAGAACGGTCAAACATTCCCATAGACACCCTCCTAAACCTTGTGGATGGCCTTCCCAGAAGAGGTGAAGCTGTTATAGCTGCAAAGGGCGGGGCCAACTCAATATTGAACCCTCCAGACTAAGACTGGGATGCCATTGAAGTGCGTGTGAAGGCAGGCGTCCCAATATATTTGACAATATAGTGTATTTATGGGTTCTCCTACCACCTACTGGGCACACCTCTCCAGGGATTAGCTGGAGCTCTGAACTCTGATTCTAGAATTCTCTAGAAGACAGGGGGAAGTAACAGAGCAGCAGCCCGGGAGACACTGAGCAGCCCCGAGCAATCAACCCCTGATCCTCTGATTACAGGGGAGCTAAACTACACTAGGAGGGCGCTGCCATCCCGCACAGCATTGTGGGTAGTTTTTTTTTACCCTCATAGGGTCGGAATTCCTGTGTAGCTTTGCTCTCCAGCCTTCAATAAAACCCTCTGGAACTCCAACAGGTCCTTCAGATCGTCTCTCGAAAAAGAGGCAGTAAAGCACTGTGATTGGCAGGAAGGGCACGGCTTGGGTCTCAATGTATCTTTTCGGCTGCCAGAAATCTTGCCAAGTGCTGTCTGCCCTTTTACACCGCGCCGCGTCTCCGTGTCCATCAACCCGCGCCGCGCCGCGTCTCCGTGTCCGTCAACCTGCGCTGCACCGTAACTCCGTGTCCATCAACCCGCGCCGTGACTCCGTGTCCATCAACCCGCGCCGCGCCGTGACTCCATGTCCATCAACCCGCTCCCCCCGAGATCTAGGCGGCTTCCACTGTATGCCAATGTGTTGTTTACAGAACTACTGGAGCTAAAGGGACTCCGTGGTCTTCATAGTCGACATCAAACTTAATTCTTCGCTTTGTGCATCATAGTGCTTCGGGTTCCCCTACATCCTCTTTGCATACACTTCCTGTCTCCGTGCAGGTAGAGCCCCGCCCTCTGGTACCGGGCCCCATCAGTTCAGAAGGGACCCTGGGGCAGAGAGGGGACTATTTAGAGTGGAGCTCCCCCCCTTTCCATACATAGCCCTGATCCCTGCACTCTGTACATTACATACCCCTTGATCCCTGCACTCTGTACATTACATACCCCTTGATCCCTGCACTCTGTACATTACATACCCCCTGATCCCTGCACTCTGTACATTACATACCCCTCATTAGGGATGAGCTTCGAGTTGGAGTAGAACTCATGTTCGACTCGAACATTGCCTGTTCGCCGAACAGCGAACTATTTGGGGTGTTCACGGCAAGTTCGTGTGAACTTTAGAACCCTGTTAAAGTCTATGGGACTCGAATGTTTGACATCTAAAGTGCTAATTTTAAAGGCTAATATGCAAGTTATTGTAATAAAAAGTGTTTGGGGTCCCGGGTCCTGCCCCCAGGGGAGTGTTTGGGGACCTGGGTCCTGCCCCCAGGGGAGTGTTTGGGGACCCGGGTCCTGCCCCAGGGGAGTGTTTGGGGACCCGGGTCCTGCCCCAGGGGAGTGTTTGGGGACCCGGCTCCTGCCCCAGGGGACATGTATCAATGCAACAAAAAGTTTTAAAAAAACTGCAGTTTTTTTGGCAGCAGTGATTTTAATAATTCCTTTAAGTGAAACAATAAAAGTGAAATATTATTTTAAATTTCGTACCTAGGGGTGTGTGTATAGTATGCCTGTTAAGTAGTGCTTGTTTCCCATGCTTAGAACTGTCCCTGCACAAAGTGTCATTTCTGAAGGAAAAAAGTAATTTAAAATCACTTGCGGCTATAATGAATTGCCGACTGCCGGCAATATAGAGAAAAGTCATTCATAAAAATAAAAAAATGTGTGGGGGTCCACGGCATTTTTTTTTTAATTTAGGGTGCAGTTCCCCTTAAAATCTATACCAGACCTAAGGTGAGTGATTTTAAATGACTTTTTTCCTTCAGAAATTACATTTTGTGCAGGGACAGTTCTAAGCACAGGAAACAAGCGCTACTTTACAGGCATACTATAGACACCCCCCAGGTACGAAATTTAAAGGAATATTTCAATTTTATTGTTTCACTTTAAGCATTATTAAAATCACTGCTCCTGAAAAAAACGTTTGTTTTTTTAAACTTTTTTGCATTGATACATGTCCCCTGGGCCAGAACCCAGGGCCCCTAACACTCCCCTGGGGCAGGACCCGGGGCCCCTAACACTCCCCTGGGGCAGGACCCGGGGCCCCTAACACTCCCCTGGGGCAGGACCCGGGGCCCCAAACACTCCCCTGGGGCAGGACCCGGGGCCCCAAAAACTTTTTAGGACAATAACCTGCATATTAGCCTTTAAAATTATTACTTTAGATTTCATACGTTCGAGTCCCAAAGACTTTAACAGGGTTCTAAAGTTCACACGGACTTTTGGTCTGTTCGCAGGTTCTGGTGCGAACCGAACCCAGGGGTGTTCGGCTCATCCCTGCACTCTGCACATTACATACCCCTGATTCCTGCACTCTGTACATTACATACCCCAGATCCCTGCACTCTGTACATTACATACCCCTGATCCCTGCACTCTGCACATTACATACCCCTGATTCCTTAACTCTGTTCCTTACATACCCCTGATCCCTGCACTCTGTACATTGCATACCCCCCGACCCCTGCACACTGTACATGACATACTCCTGACCCCTGCACTCTGTACATTACATACTCCTCATCTCTGCACTCTGCACATTACACACACACCTCACCCCTGAACTCTGTGCATTACATTCCCCTGATCCCCGCACTTTGTATATTACATACCCCTGACTCCTGCACTCTGTACATTACATACTCCTGACCCCTGCACTTTGTACATTACATACTCCTGATCCCTGCACTCTGTACATTACATACCCCCATTTCTACATAGGCTAGTTTTAAAGCCCCTCCCACTATTTTGCACAATTATGCCACACCCACAATTTGAAAAAACAAAAACCTAAATTTTCAAACTGAATACAGTAAGACCTCGGACTGCGAGTAACGCGGTTAACAAGCGTTTTTCGCAATACGAGCAACGACTCGGTTTGGGAATGTTGTCACGCGAAACGAGCGGGCTTCAAGCCCCTGCGGTGTGCAGTACCGCATTTGGCTAGAGGTGCGGGGGGGGCGCCGGTGACACTCGGAGCCATTCAGAGCCGCTCGGAAACACTCGGAAATACTCAGATTTTTTTTTACATTGCATGAAAATAAATGTATCCATCGCAGGAAAGAAGCCACAGAGGAGAGCGGCTTCTAAGGGTAATAGTGTCTCTGATTCCATGCGATGGGATAATAGGGAGCGCTGATTGCTTGAGAGCGCGGCACTCCGGAACCATAAAACGCAGATGAGATCGGAGCACAATGTACAGTTAAGCCCCCCTCCCCCGTCTGTAATCCAAGCAGCATTTAATCTGTATGGGCAGCGCATAATGCCACCCCCCCACCTTTAATGTAATTTATCTGATCACCAAGCACCCCCCCCCCCCCGTTGCATTGGCCACAATTACATCCCATAAATTACAAATCCCAGCGATCGCAAATAAGAGGATTGCTCAGCAAATGATTATAGTAGATGTTAATGAGTTACGTGCGGCGGGAGACGCGGAGGATTCTCGTGCTATTTTTGGGTACGAGGGAAATCTACAGTATGCGGGAACCGTCACTGAGAATGGCACAGCGGGGGGCCCTGCAAAGATCGATATACGGTCCTGATTGACCCGACCACCGGCCCCGGCTTGTTAAAAAGCCAATGAAACGAAAAGAGGGAGCGCTCACGTTGAACACATCCGTACATAAGTATCACAGGCTCCCCCCATGTACAAAAGTATCACAAGCTCCTCACATAAGTATCACAGGCTCCTCCTATGTAATATCACAGGCTCCTCCCATGTACATAAGTATCACAGGCTCCTCCCACGTACACAAGTATCACAGGTTCCTCCTATGTACACAAGTATCACATGCTCCTCCCATGTACATAAGTATCACAGGCTCCTCCCATGTACAGAAGTATTACAGGCTCCTCCTACGTACATAAGTATCACAGGCTCCTCCCATATACAGAAGTATCACAGGCTCCTCCTACGTACAGAAGTATCACAGGCTCCTTCCACGTACATAAGTATCACAGGCTCCTTCCACGTACATAAGTATCACAGGCTCCTCCCACGTACAGAAGTATCACAGGCTCCTTCCACGTACATAAGTATCACAGGCTCCTCCCATGTACATAAGTATCACAGGCTCCTCCTACGTACATAAGTATCACAGGCTCCTCCCACGTACATAAGTATCAAAGGCTCCTCCCATGTACATAAATATCACAGGCTCCTTCCAAGTACATAAGTATCAAAGGCTCCTCCCATGTACATAAATATCACAGGCTCCTCCCATGTACACAAGTATCACAGGCTCCTTCCACGTACATAAGTATCACAGGCTCCTTCCACGTACATAAGTATCAAAGGCTCCTCCCATGTACATAAATATCACAGGCTCCTTCCACGTACATAAGTATCACAGGCTCCTCCCACGTACATAAGTATCACAGGCTCCTCCTACGTACATAAGTATCACAGGCTCCTCCCACGTACAGAAGTATCACAGGCTCCTTCCACGTACATAAGTATCACAGGCTCCTCCTACATACATAAGTATCACAGGCTCCTCCCACGTACAGAAGTATCACAGGCTCCTTCCACGTACATAAGTATCAAAGGCTCCTCCCATGTACATAAATATCACAGGCTCCTTCCACGTACATAAGTATCACAGGCTCCTCCCACGTACATAAGTATCACAGGCTCCTCCTACGTACATAAGTATCACAGGCTCCTCCCACGTACAGAAGTATCACAGGCTCCTTCCACGTACATAAGTATCACAGGCTCCTTCCACGTACATAAGTATCACAGGCTCCTCCCACGTACACAAGTATCACATGCTCCTCCCATGTACATAAGTATCACAGGCTCCTCCCATGTACAGAAGTATTACAGGCTCCTCCTACGTACATAAGTATCACAGGCTCCTCCCATGTACAGAAGTATCACAGGCTCCTCCCATGTACATAAGTATCACAGGCTCCTCCCATGTACACAAGTATCACAGGCTCCTCCCATGTACATAAGTATCACAGGCTCTTCCCATGTACATAAATATCACAGGCTCTTCCCACGTACATAAGTATCACAGGCTCCTCCTACGTACATAAGTATCACAGGCTCCTCCCACGTACAGAAGTATCACAGGCTCCTTCCACGTACATAAGTATCACAGGCTCCTTCCACGTACATAAGTATCACAGGCTCCTTCCACGTACATAAGTATCAAAGGCTCCTCCCATGTACATAAATATCACAGGCTCCTTCCACGTACATAAGTATCACAGGCTCCTCCCACGTACATAAGTATCACAGGCTCCTCCTACGTACATAAGTATCACAGGCTCCTCCCACGTACAGAAGTATCACAGGCTCCTTCCACGTACATAAGTATCACAGGCTCCTTCCACGTACATAAGTATCACAGGCTCCTTCCACGTACATAAGTATCAAAGGCTCCTCCCACGTACATAAATATCACAGGCTTCTTCCACGTACATAAATATCACAGGCTCCTTCCACGTACATAAGTATCAAAGGCTCCTCCCATGTACATAATTATCACAGGCTCCGCCCCTTGTACATATTTATCTCAGGCTCCGCCCATGTACACAAGTATCACAGACTCCTTCCACATACATAAGTATCACAGGCTCCTCCCATGTACATAATTATCACAGGCTCCACCCATGTACACAAGTATCACAGACTCCTTCCACATACATAAGTATCACAGGCTCCTCCCACGTACACAAGTATCACAGGCTCCGCCTATGTACATAAGTATCACAGGCTCCTCCTACGTACATAAGTATCACAGGCTCCTCCCACGTACAGAAGTATCACAGGCTCCTCCCATGTACATAAGTATCACATGCTCCTTCCATGTACATAACTATCACAGGCTCCTCCCATGTATATAAGTATCACAGGCTCCTCCCATGTACAGAAGTATCACAGGCTCCTCCTATGTACATAAGTATCACAGGCTCCTCCCACGTACACAAGTCTCACAGGCTCCGCCTATGTACATAAATATCACAGGCTCCGCCCATGTAAATAAGTATCACAGGCTCCTCCCATGTACATAAGTATCACAGGCTCCTCCCATGTACATAAGTATCACAGGCTCCTCCCATGTACATTAGTATCACAGGCTCCTCCCATGTACATTAGTATCACAGGCTCCTCTCATGTACATAAGTATCACAGGCTCCTCTCATGTACATAAGTATCACAGGCTCCTTCCATGTACATAAGTATCACAGGCTCCTCCCATGTACATAAATATCACAGGCTCCTCCCACGTACATAAGTATCACAGGCTCCTCCCATGTACATAAGTATCACACACATATGTAGAAGAATTCGTATCGGCCAAAACTGAGGGGAAAAAAATTATATATTTTTGGGGGATATTTATTATAGCAAATAGTAAAAAATATTGCATTTTTTTTCAAAATTGTCGCTCTATTTTTGTTTATAGCGCAAAAAATTAAAACCGCAGAGGTGATCAAATACCACCAAAGGAAAGCTCTATTTGTGGGGAAAAAAGGACGCCGATTTTGTTTGGGAGCCACGTCGCATGACCGCGCAATTGTCAATTAAAGCGACGCAGTGCCGAGTCGCGAAAACTGGCCAGGTCCTTTACCTGCATAATGATCCGGGGCTGAAGTGGTTAAAGCGACGGACTTTTCATGCCCTTTCACTTCCTTTATAGAATAAGCCCTCCTCCCAATTCCTAATTATCGAATGATTCTAAGTCCAAACATCCCATTTGCCGCTCCCTCTTGCACTTCATTAGGAATCATTTTAGTCGGGTTGTTGATTCCGTCTGAAAAGTTTCCCGCACACTAATTACAAGTTACGTTTCCTCATTAGCAGGTGGTGAGACTTTTTCACTTCCTCTTCTTTAGAGTAATGAAGTAACGGTGCCGGAGAATTTGAGAGCTCCGGGCCATTAACACTTCATTAGACGAGCGAACGCTGTTCCCTCCTGAATAGCGCAGTTTCGTTCTTGGAATTAGGAAGAGGCGTTTCGTATTAACTCCCGGAACGCGATCGCAAAAAGATGATTTTCGCGGCGCACACTCGTACGGGAAATGAGAATAAATTAGGAAACAATCAGCAGCCAATTTACTGAATGTAAATATTATAATACTGTTGAAGCAGCTGGAACAATTAATGCATTACACATACAAATTACCCGGCTGATTTACCCTTCGTGGATTAGGCGATCGCATCTGCGCGCCGCCTCATGTTTTCGCCATTAGCTTCTCGAATGAGATGGAATCACTTTTCACTTTTACAAGTTATTGAACCTCTTCCCACGCAGACATGGAGGGGGGGGGCAGAAGGGTCGGCTTCCTTGGGCACTGCGGTATAATGTGAGGTGAGAGGGCGCCATGAGAAGATTGGGGGTGGGGAATTTGTGTTGGAATGGGGAATTTAGGGGGGTGGATGGAAGAAGGCCAGCCATACATGGAGCTCATTTCTTTCCTGCAACCACGGTGCCCCAGCGCCACCAGAGAGAGAGACATGCTGCCCCAGTGCCCCCAGAGAGAGAGCCACGCTGCCCGAGCGCCACCAGAGAGAGAGCCACGTTGCCCCAGCGCCACCAGAGAGAGAAAGCCACGCTGCCCCAGCGCCACCAGAAAGAGAGAGCCACGATGCCCCAGTGCCACCAGAGAGAGCCATGCTGCCCCAGCGCCACCAGAGAGAGAGCCACACTACCCCAGTGCCACCAGAGAGAGAGCCATGCTGCCCCATGCAGCGCCACCAGAAAAAGAGCCACGCTGCCCCAGCGCCACCAGAGAGAGAGCCACGCTGCCCCAGCGCCACCAGAGAGAGAGCCACTCTGCCCTATTTCCCCCAGAGAGAGAGCCACGCTGCCCCAGCGCCACCAGAGAGAGAGTCATGCTGCTCCAGCACCCCCAGAGAGAGAGCCACGCTGCTCCAGCGCCACCAGAGAGAGAGCCACGCTGCCCGAGCGCCACCAGAGAAAGAGTCACGCTGCCCCACCGCCACCAGAGAAAGAGCCACGCTGCCCAACCGCCACCAGAGAGAGAGCCATGCTGCCCCAGCACCACCAGAGAGAGACACACTGCCCCACCGCCACCAGAGAGAGAGCCATGCTGCCCCAGCGCCACCAGAGAGAGAGAGCCATGCTGCCCCAGCGCCACCAGAGAGAGAGAGAGACACGCTACCCAGCACTACTACCAGAGGGAGGAAGACTAAGCCACTGCCAGGGTACAGACATGCTACACTACTGACCAGAATCGCCCCCGGGGGAACCTAGAGCAAGCGATCGTCCAGCTTTAGGGATCACTGCGGTCGTTTTGCTAAGTCTGGTAAGAGGGCCTATCGGCTTTTATCCATTACTTAGCCTAGGGTCTTCACTATGTCTGCAGTCTCTGACCATGATAATGTAATAATGATATTGTCGAAAAAGGG
The DNA here is from genome assembly GCA_029574335.1 of Rana kukunoris. Lineage (NCBI taxonomy): Eukaryota > Metazoa > Chordata > Amphibia > Anura > Ranidae > Rana > Rana kukunoris. The sequence continues at coordinate 13,372,669 of CM056056.1, forward strand.
GCGGCGCATGGGTGACCCTAAAATGATGCCCCCCCTAAAAAAGGTCCTGCAGATGCCCATGACCAGGTGATGTTGGCCCCAGAACTATGTAGACACCATCAGATGGGAGGTTAAGTAGCAACAACTCAAGAAATCTCTATCAACCTCTTGAGGAACCCTAGAGTCCTGCAGAAACCTGGTTGAGAATGGCTGCTTTAAACCCATAATTCTTCCTTTTTTATAGTCTATCTCGATCATGCCGATAGTTCTGCCAGGTTATGTTGACCTCCGAACTATGTAGACACCATCAGATAGGATGTTGAGTAGCAACAACTCAAGAAACCTCTAGCAACCTCTTGAGGAACCCTAGAGTCCTGCAGAAACCTGGTTGAGAATGGCTGCTTTAAACCAATAATTCTTCCTTTTTTTATGGTCTATCTTGAACTTGCTGATAGCTCTGCCAGGTGATGTTGGC
>CM056056.1:13378122-13435622 GCA_029574335.1 Rana kukunoris
ATCAATTGCTGCCACTGTGCCCATCAATTGCTGCCACTGTTCCCATCAATTGCTGCCACTGTGCCCCATCAATTGCTGCCACTGTTCCCATCAATTGCTGCCACTGTGCCCATCAATTGCTGCCACTGTACCCATCAATTGCTGCCACTGTGCCCATCAATTGCTGCCACTGTGCCCCATCAATAGCTGCCACTGTGCCCCATCAATTGCTGCCACTGTGCCCCATCAATTGCTGCCACTGTGCCCCATCAATTGCTGCCACTGTGCCCCATCAATTGCTGCCACTGTGCCCCATCAATTGCTGCCACTGTGCCCATCAATTGCTGCCACTGTGCCCATCAATTGCTGCCACTGTGCCCATCAATTGCTGCCACTGTGCCCCATCAATTGCTGCCACTGTGCCTCATCAATTGCTGCTACTGTGCCCCATCAATTGCTGCCACTGTGCCCCATCAATTGCTGCCACTGTGCCCCATCAATTGCTGCCACTGTGCCACATCAAATGCTTTCAGTGTGCATCCCCCGCCCGGCACTTACCTTGGGCAGCGGGTCATGGCGACGATGTCCTCCACCCCCCTCGATGTCTTCTCCCGTCCTCTGCTATGATTGGACACCTGATAGGCGTACAATCACAGCGCCTGTCATTTCAGCCAATCACGTGACAGGTAACAGACCCAAGCACCTGATTGGTTGAGAGGCGATTCAGTGTTAGGAAAGCAAATATTTATTCGCTTTCCTAGCACAACGCTGAGTGAACTGCCAATCGCCCAGCATGCCCCCCCCCCCCAACTGCTCTCCTTTTTGGACGCCTATTAGAGCCTACGGCTCTAATCAAGTGCTTCCAAAAAAATACCATAAATAGATTTATATGCAATACGGTGATAGACAAGTGGTGGGAGAGAGGGGGCGGCGCCCGTGCGCCCTTTATGGACGCGCTGCCACTGCACATATGTGAATGGACGCACAGGGCACAGGGCACACCCCAGATAAGTAACAAAGAAAACAAGTCCTAGGTTGGCGAGATATCGATTCGCAACTCTGTATCCTTCTAGGAAGTATTTCCGGCTCGCCCTATGGAAGGCTCTGGGGGGGTTTGGAACAATTTCGGATTCTGTGATCTCCCGCGCCCTTTATTAGTCGAGGAGCCATCTGCCGCCGGCACCATCCGTGGTAATCGATCGTTTCTACAAACCCTGGAGGCACACAAAAAATAAATAAGGACAACAGATGAATAATATTACTCATGGAAGATAAATGTGCGAATCGGATGAGTTATTCAAAATCCCATTATATTTCCAACTCCAGAGAAAGTTCCCAGAAAGGAAGGAGATCGTTTTCGAAACTCCTTTACGGCTCATTCACAACCGATCACTGACGGGCCAGGGGACATTTTCCACAATGCTGATCGGCGCCCCTGCAGATGGTGTAAGATGTGCCCACTTACTCAGAAATGAAGGGTCTATAATTGTTATCATAGGTGTCATTTATATGATGGAGACAGAATAAGCTGACTTAGTAGTTGGGGGAGGTCCCTTAGTAGTTGGAGGAGGTTCCTTAGTAGTTGGGGAAGTCCCTTAGTAGTTGGGGGAGGTTCCTTAGTAGTTGGGGGAGGTTTCTTAGTAGTTGGGGGAGGTTCCTTAGTAGTTGTGGGAGGTTCCTTAGTAGTTGGGGGAGGTTCCTTAGTAGTTGGGGGAGGTCCCTTCGTAGTTGGGGGAGGTCCCTTAGTAGTTGGGGGAGGTCCCTTACTAGTTGGGGGAAGTCCCTTAGTAGTTGGGGGAAGGTCCCTTAGTAGTTGGGGGAGGTTCCTTAGTAGTTGGGGGAGGTCCCTTGTTGGGAAGCACAGGTCACAGGTCAGACGTCTCTTGTAGTTGGTGATCAGGTCTCCACACATCTCAGGAGGGGTTTTGGTCTCCACTGTTCTTTACAGATCTTCTACAAATCCTTCAGGTCTCTTGGCAACTCGAAGTTTCTGCTCCTCCATAAATTTTCTATAGAATTAAGGTCTGGAGACTGGCTGGGCAACTCCATGAACTTAATGTGCTTCTTTATGACCCCCTCCTTTGCTGTCTTGGCGGTATGTTTTAAGTCATTGTCATGGTGGAAGACCCATCCATGACCCATCTTCAGTGTTCTGGCTGAGGAAAGGAGGTTCTCATCCAAGATTTTACAATACATGGCCCCGCCCATTGGCCCCTCATTCTGGAAGACCCATCCATGACCCATCTTCAGTGTTCTGGCTGAGGAAAGGAGGTTCTCATCCAAGATCTAACAATACATGGCCCCGCCCATTGGCCCCTCGCTCTGGAAGACCCATCCATGACCCATCTTCAGTGTTCTGGCTGAGGAAAGGAGGTTCTCATCCAAGATTTTACAATACATGGCCCCGCCCATTGGCCCCTCATTCTGTAAGACCCATCCATGACCCATCTTCAGTGTTCTGGCTGAGGGAAGAAGGTTCTCATCCAAGATCTAACAATACATGGCCCCGCCCATTGGCCCCTCGCTCTGGAAGACCCATCCATGACCCATCTTCAGTGTTCTGGCTGAGGGAAGAAGGTTCTCATCCAAGATTGTACAAGACTTGGCCCCGCCAAGTGTTCTGGCTGAGGATGGGCTGAGGATGGGTCTTGTAGCCCATTCCAGCCTTGTGCAGGTTCTACAATCTTCTCCCCGACATCCTTTGAAGGCTCTTTGGTCTCCCCCATGATGGTGAGGGTTTGAATGGAAGGAAGAGATTCTGTGGACGGGAGTCTTTTATAGGAGTTGTCATTAGGAGGACCTTCTTACTTTGACAGGCAGGGCAGGTGCAAGCATTTTTGACACCCTAGGCGAAACCTAATTTTGCCGCCCCCTTGGCCCCACCCCTGATCCCACCCCCTTTTCACTGACCATGTATACTCCACCTTTTTAATGAAGTGCTCATCAAATGCAGCCTCACCAGCGCCCATCAAATGCAGCCTCACCAGCGCCCATCAAATGCAGCCTCACCAGCACCCATCAAATGATGCCTCACCAGTGCGCATCAAATGCAGCCTCACCAGCTCCCATCAATGCAGCCTCACCAGTGCGCATCAAATGCAGCCTCACCAGCTCCCATCAATGCAGCCTCACCAGTGCGCATCAAATGCAGCCTCACCAGCTCCCATCAATGCAGCCTCACCAGCTCCCATCAATGCAGCCTCACCAGCTCCCATCAATGCAGCCTCACCAGCGCCCATCAAATGAAGCCTCACCAGTGCGCATCAAATGCAGCCTCACCAGCGCCCATCAAATGAAGCCTCACCAGTGCGCATCAAATGCAGCCTCACCAGCTCCCATCAATGCAGCCTCACCAGCGCCCATCAAATGCAGCCTCACCAGTGCCCATCAAATGCAGCCTCACCAGCACCCATCAAATGTAGCCTCACCAGCGCCCATCAAATGCAGCCTCACCAGTGCCCATCAAATGCAGCCTCACCAGCGCCCATCAAATGCAGCCTCACCAGCGCCCATCAAATGCAGCCTCACCAGCGCCCATCAATGCAGCCTCACCAATGCCCATCAATGAATGTTTGCTTGCTTCCATTCATTCAGGATTTGGGACACAGACACAGTCCTCCGCCGCCACTGCGCCTCTGACACCATGTGCCAACGGAGCGGCGGCTGCCTGCTGAGACTTAGTTGCTTGCTGCAGCTAGAAGAACGTAGGGACACCAGTGGCCATTTGGTTGGTCGGGGTTCAAATACTTATTTTACTCACTGAACTGCAACTCCATTTATAACGTTTGTATCCTGTGATTTTTCTTTTGGATTTTTCGTTGATCTTCTGTCCCTATCATATAAAATACACCCATGATAAAAATTATAGACCCTTCATTTCTATGTAAGTGGGCAAATCTTACACCATCTGCAGGGCAACCGATCATTATTCCCCACCAAGTGGGAGTGGAGTCTTATTAAAGTATTTCCCCGGGGGAACGTTTTACTCATTCCCTCCGACTCCACCCACTGCTACACATTCCCTCTGACTCCACCCACTGCTACACATTCCCTCCCAAGCCACCGACTGCTACACATTCCCTCTGACTCCACCCACTGCTACACATTCCCTCCCACGCCACCCACTGCTACACATTCACTTTGACTCCACCCACTGCTACACATTCCCTCCGACTCCACCCACTGCTACACATTCCCTCTGACTCAACCCACTGCTACACATTCCCTCCCACGCCACCCACTGCTACACATTCACTTTGACTCCACCCACTGCTACACATTCCCTCCGACTCCACCCACTGCTACACATTCACTTTGACTCCACCCACTGCTACACATTCCCTCCGACTCCACCCACTGCTACACATTCCCTCTGACTCCACCCACTGCTACACATTCCCTCCCACGCCACCCACTGCTACACATTCCCTTTGACTCCACCCATTGCTACTCATTCCCTCCCACTCCACCCACTGCTTCACATTCCCTCCGACTCCACCCACTGCTTCACATTCCCTCCGACTCCACCCACTGCTACGCAATCCCTCCCACACCACCCACTGCTACACATTCCCTTTGACTCCACCCATTGCTACTCATTCCCTCCCACTCCACCCACTGTTACACATTCCCTCCGACTCCACCCACTGCTACACATTCCCTCCCACGCCACCCACTGCTACACATTCCCTCCCACGCCACCCACTGCTACCCATTCCCCCCCACACCACCCACAGCTACCCATTCCAACCACGCAACCCACTGTTACCCAATCCCTCCAATGCTACGCTCTGCTACCCATTCCCTCCCCCACTCCACCCACTGCTACCTATTCCTTCCCACTCCACCCACTGCTACCTATTCCTTCCCACGCCACCCACTGCTACCTATTCCCTCCCTTGTCCTCCACTGCTACCCATTTCCTCCCACGCAACCCACTGCTACCCATTCCCTCCCACACCACCCACTGCTACAAATTCTCCCCACACCACCCACTGCTACAAATTCTCCCCACACCACCCACTGTTACCCATTCCCTCCAACGCTATGGTCTGCTACCCATTCCCTCCAACGTCAACCACTGCTACTCATTCCCTCCCATGCCACCCACTGCTACCCATTCCCTCCCACACCAATCTCTGGTACCCATTCCCTCCCACGCCACCCACTGCTGCAAATTCTCCCCACACCACCCACTGTTACCCATTCCCTCCCATGCCACCCACTGCTACTCATTCCCTCCCTTGACATCCACTGCTACCCATTCCCTCCCATGCCACCCACTGCTACTCATTCCCTCCCATGCCACCCACTGCTACTCATTCCCTCCCACGTCACCCACTGCTACTTATTCCCTCCCTTGACATCCACTGCTACTCATTCCCTCCCACGTCACCCACTGCTACCCATTCCCTCCCACACCAATCTCTGGTACCCATTCTTTCCCACGCACCCACTGGTACCCGTTCCCTCCCACGTCACCCTCTGCTAACCATTACCTCCCATGCCACCCACTGCTACCCATTCCCTCGCACGTCACCCATTCCCTCTTACACCACCCACTGCTACCCATTCCCTATCATGCCACCCTCTGCTGCCCATTCCCTCCCTCGCCATCCACTGCTACTTATTCCCTCCCTAGCTGCGTTGCCAGACTGCCATTGAGAGGAAGGGGGCTTTGTTTTGGGCAAGTGCTTGGAGATGGAGGAAAGTGGCATTTGTCAAAGCTGCCTTCTCCTTGCTAGCTGCGTTGCCGGACAGCCATGGAGGGAGTGAGGGGAGTGAGTGAGGAGGGGTACCCTATCTGACCTCACAGATACCCTCTAGACCAGAGGTGGCAAACACAAGGCCCGCGGGCCGAATGCGGCCCTCCAGGCCATTTCATGCGGCCCTCGCACCTCTCCAGTCATCCTCCAGACCCTTACTTTCTGCTTTCAAGCAATGCATCCAACTTCTTCCCAGCAGCAGCATAAGGAAAGGGGGGTGCACTTTGATGTAAGGGAGAGGGGGGACTCAACTTCTGATGGTGGGATGCCTCTTGACATCTATTGTAAGGGGAAGGGATGCGCTGGACATCTAATCTTACAGATACAACCGGCCCTTTTGAGGGCAACCATAATTCTGATGCGGCCCACGATAAAATTGAGTTTGACACCCCTGGTCTAGACCATTGGTCATCAACTCCTGTCCTCAGGGCCCACTTACAGGCCAGGTTTGCAAGATAACGGAAATACATGACAGGTGATGCCATTTGCTGCTCAGTGATTGCCGTATTCTAGTCTGCATCTCCCCCCAAGGGAACACATAAAACCGGGCCTGTTAGTGGGCGCTGAGGACGGGGCTGATGACCACTGCTTTAGACAGCACATAGGAAAATGGGACAAAGTACTACATATACTTTATCCCTTGGGGAACACATTAATACAAATTCTTTAACATTTCATTACTCTGATCAAGCAGCTGTTACACAAGAAGCAGAATACACGCAAAATACACAAACTTCATACAATTTCCAACCGCCGCGTCTCCCGCCGGGTGCTACGCACGCGTTTTTTTGTTTTTTTTTGCGGACATGAAAAGAATATGAAGATGGAGATAGGCGGCGTGTTTGATAGTGAGGTTAGACAGGTTTACCCAGAGTCCTCCGGGAACGGCGAAGGGAAAATAATTATAGGCACCCGAGAAAGAAAAAGAATCAGAAAGGACTTAACTACTTCCTCCGGGACAACATCGCAAATCTGCCGCTAATTGGAGCCGCATCCAATCAGAGCCCAAAAAAAAAAAATTTGCTTTTTTCTCTCTTTTACCGCAGTGTGGTAACGTTGCCCGCCAGGAAGAATCGGTTAGGGGGGCTTTTGCCGCACACAGGAAAACAATTAGCTATATTTTTTGGCAGCCCGTGGTTGGATAACAATTATTTATTTACTGGATATCCTTGGGAATTGGACGTTTGTAGGAGGCTTTTAGGTATTGAGTGGTCTTCTCGTTATTTACCCTGTTGAGGTTCTGAGCCGTTTCTCATGTTTGCCGTTCTTTTCTCAGGTAATTCTCAGAGCAGACGGAGGGTAAGCCCTCGCTTTATTTGAAATGTCCCCAACGCAGATGTGATGACAACCCTACGAAATGTGGGGCGTGTCCCTCAATGAACCGAGGCTCATTCATTCAAGTCAGTGTTCTCCTTTTGCCTACAGCCAGACCTTCCGTCCAGAGAATTCATGAAATCCTCACAAATCCGAGTCTTCCAGCCTAAAGAGGACCTGTGTTTTTTAGTGTCAGCAGAGCAGTGGACTGTGTCAGTAGGGCAGTGGACGGTGTCAGCAGAGCAGTGGACGGTGACAGGAGAGCAGAGGACGGTGTCAGTAGGGCAGTGGACGGTGTCAGTAGGGCAGAGGTCGGTGTCAGTAGGGCAGTGGACGGTGTCAGTAGAGCAGTGGACGGTGTCAGCAGAGCAGTGGACGGTGTCAGTAGGGCAGAGGACGCTGTCAGTAGGGCAGTGGACAGTGTCAGTAGGGCAGTGGACGGTGTCAGTAGAGCAGTGGACGGTGTCAGTAGAGCAGTGGACAGTGTCAGTAGGGCAGTGGATGGTGTCAGCAGAGCAGAAGACGGTGTCAGGAGAATAGAGGATGGTGTCAGTAGAGCAGTGGACTGTGTCAGTAGAGCAGAGGAGGGTGTCAGTAGAGCAGTGGACAGTGTGAGTAGAGCAGTGGACGGTGTGAGTAGAGCAGTGGACGGTGTGAGTAGAGCAGTGGACGGTGTGAGTAGGGCAGAGGACGGTGTGAGTAGAGCAGTGGACGGTGTGAGTAGAGCAGTGGACGGTGTCAGTAGAGCAGTGGACAGTGTCAGTAGAGCAGAGGACGGTGTCAGTAGAGCAGAGGACGGTGTCAGTAGGGCAGTGGACGGTGTCAGTAGGGCAGAGGACGGTGTCAGTAGGGCAGTGGACGGTGTCAGTAGGGCAGAGGACGGTGTCAGTAGGGCAGTGGACGGTGTCAGTAGGGCAGTGGACGGTGTCAGTAGGGCAGTGGACGGTGTCAGCTGAGCAGTGGACGGTGTCAGCAGAGCAGTGGACGGTGACAGGAGAGCAGAGGACGGTGTCAGTAGGGCAGTGGACAGTGTCAGTAGGGCAGAGGTCGGTGTCAGTAGGGCAGTGGATGGTGTCAGTAGGGCAGAGGACGGTGTCAGTAGGGCAGTGGACGGTGTCAGCAGGGCAGTGGACGGTGTCAGCAGAGCAGTGGACGGTGACAGGAGAGCAGAGGACGGTGTCAGTAGGGCAGTGGACAGTGTCAGTAGGGCAGAGGTCGGTGTCAGTAGGGCAGTGGACGGTGTCAGCAGAGCAGTGGACGGTGTCAGCAGAGCAGTGGACAGTGTCAGCAGAGCAGTGGACGGTGTCAGTAGGGCAGTGGACGGTGTCAGTAGGGCAGAGGACGGTGTCAGTAGGGCAGTGGACGGTGTCAGTAGGGCAGAGGACGGTGTCAGTAGGGCAGAGGACGCTGTCAGTAGGGCAGTGGACGGTGTCAGTAGAGCAGTGGACGGTGTCAGTAGAGCAGTGGATAGTGTCAGTAGGGCAGTGGATGGTGTCAGTAGAGCAGTGGACGGTGTCAGTAGGGCAGTGGATGGTGTCAGTAGGGCAGTGGACAGTGTCATTAGAGCAGTGGATAGTGTCAGTAGGGCAGTGGATAGTGTCAGTAGGGCAGTGGACGGTGTCAATAGGGCAGAGGACGGTGTCAGTAGGGCAGAGGACGCTGTCAGTAGGGCAGAGGACGCTGTCAGTAGAGCAGTGGACGGTGTCAGTAGGGCAGTGGATGGTGTCAGTAGGGCAGTGGACAGTGTCAGTAGAGCAGTGGATAGTGTCAGTAGGGCAGTCGGACGCACTCAGGTTACGCTGCAAGTATTTGAAGGAAGCTACAAAATGCAAGGCGAGACGCGTTGCTGGGTGAGATCCGCGGGACGAGTTCCAGTCCTCGAATTAAAAATCCCGAGACGACGGAGCGGCCCTTTAAACAATGCCTAATTTAGAAGAGGATTCAAGAATGCCAAAACATTTGGCTGAACTCCCCTAATTAAATGTTGGAGGGGGGGGGGGGCGACTTGTTGAGACAAATGGTGATTGCGTTTTTGGCCCGATGTCAGAGCCGTCTGGAAAATTGCGCTGATGCCGCATTGGAAGTACGTAAAGAATCGCAACCTTTGCTCCCGTCACCATAAAACAGCCCCGAGCATTATTTGTCTCTCAGATCATACCAAAAGCCTCAATTAGGGGGGGGGGGGGGCTGGGAGATTTTGCCCCTCCCCCTACGCGTTCCTCACTCAGAGACGTTCCAGGATCAGCGCCAGATTCTTCATTTTCCACCGCTGCTTCTGACGCAAGTTTACAGCTCCAGAAGGTGACTGGAGATTCGCTGTGTCAACATTTGGGAATCTTCCACCGGGATCTCTCCTTGCTTAACCCCTTCCATACCGGGGGGGGGGGGGGGGCACTGATACACCATCCCGCCCAGACCCATTTTTAGCTTTCAGCGCTGTCGCACTGAATGACAATTGCGCGGTCGTGCTACACTGCACCCAAATGAAATTTTTAGCATTTTGTTCCCACAAATAGAGCTTTCTTTTGGTGGTATTTCATCACCTCTGCGGTTTTTATTTTCTGCAAAAAAAAATAAAAAAAATGACCGAAAATTTTGAAAAAAAAAACGTTTTTTTTTTGTTTCTGTTAAAAAACATTGTAAATAAGTACTTTTCCTCCTTCACTGATGGGCACTGATAAAACTGCACTGGCGGGCTCTGATAAGGCGGCACTGATGGGCACCAATGAGGTGGCACTGATGTGGTGGCATTGATGGGCTCTGATGATGGGCACTAATATGCGGCACTGATAGGCGGCACGGATGGGCACAAATAGGCAGCATGGATGGGCCAGATAGATGACACGGATGGGCACAGATAGGTGGCATGGATGGGCACGGATAGGCGGCATGGATGGGCCAGATAGATGACACGGATGGGCACGGATAGGTGGCATGGATGGGCACGGATAGGTGGCATGGATGGGCCAGATAGATGACACGGATGGGCACGGATAAGCGGCGTGGATGGGCACGGATAAGCGGCATGGATGGGCATAGATAGGCGACACGGATGGGCACGGATAGGCGGCATGGATGGGCACAGATAGACGACACGGATAGGCAGCACGGATGGGCACAGATAGGCGGCATGGATGGGCACTGATAAGCGGCATGGATAGGCATAGATTGGCACTTATATGTGGCACTAATATATGTGTTGTACTAATGGATGCCAATCAGTGCCAAACAATGCCTGCCAATCAGTGATGCCCATTGCGGGCACTGATTGGCATCCATTGTGGGCACTGATTGGCATCTATTGTGGGCACTGATTGGCATCTTTTTTTTTTCTGTTTGTCATCCCTGGTGGTCTAGGTGGGCATCCCTGGTGGTATCTGTGGTGGGCATCCCTGGTGGCATCTGTGGTGTGGTGGGCATCCCTGGTGGTCTAGTGGCATCCCTGATGGTCCAGTGGGCATCCTTGGGGGGCTGTGCTGATAATCGATCAGCGCAAACCCCCACTGTCAGAGGAGCAGCCGTTCGACTCTCCTCTACTCCTCTGACAAATGCGAGTGAGGATAGGCCGATTACCGGCTTTCCCTGTTTACATCGTGATCAGCCGTGATTGGACGCGGCTGATCACGTGGTAAAGAGTCTCCGTCGGAGACTCTTTACCTAGATCGGTGTTGCGGGGTGTCAGACTGACACCCTGCAACAACGATCGCCGCGAATTGGCATTCAAATGTATTCTATTCGAATTTTGCAAGACGGTTCTTTATTTTTTCTAATTTTTTTTTATGTATTTAATTTTTTTCTATTTTTTTTTATTTCTTTTTTCTATTCAACTCCTTTCTATTTTTCTAATTTTTATTCATGTGGTTTCTATTCTTTTCTAAACGGCCAGGGCATAATCTTGCTGTATGCGCGCAATGACGTTACCAAGCCCCGCCCCGACACGTTTCGTCCCTCAGCCTCCGACGCATTTCATCCCTCATCCCGTGACTTCTTCAGGGAGAGTGATGAAACGCATCAGGGTGGGGACTGGTGATGTCGTCACGCACATACAGGATATTTATACCCTGGCTGTTTAGATCTGAGGTTGGCTAAATCCAAGTAATCCTTAAGGGGGCTGCACACCGTCACCAAGCCCCACCCCGAAGCATTTCATCACTCGTCCCATGACTTCTTCAAGGAGGCTGACGAAACGCATCGGGTGGGGCACGGTGATGTCGTCACGCACATACAAGATGTTTATGCCCTGGCTGTCTAGATCTGGGGTTGGCTAAATCCAAGTAATCCTTAAGGGGGCTGCACACCGTCACCAAGCCCCACCTGGAAGCATTTTGTCACTCGTCTGTACAACCCTAATGTGCCAAGTATATTGCCTAGGTGCACTAGAAAAGGTGCACTGAGAAATGTGAGGTTTTTTTCAGCTTTTATGCCTGAAGACCCCTCTAGTGATATAAAGATCTATATAGAGGGATCAGGACCTCCTTCCTCCTGCTGGTGATCCCTTTAGTGATATAAAGATCTATATAGAGGGATCAGGACCTCCTTCCTCCTGCTGGTGACCCCCCTAGTGATATAAAGATCTATAGAGGAATCAGGACCTCCTTCCTCCTGCTGGTGACCCCTCTAGTGATATAAAGATCTATATAGAGGAATCAGGACCTCCTTCCTCCTGCTGGTGATCCCTCTAGTGATATAAAGATATATAGAGGAATCAGAACCTCCTTCCTCCTGCTGGTGACCCCTCTAGTGATATAAAGATCTATATAGAGGAATCAGGACCTCCTTCCTCCTGCTGGTGACCCCTCTAGTGATATAAAGATCTATATAGAGGGATCAGGACCTCCTTCCTCCTGCTGGTGACCCCTCTAGTGATATAAAGATCTATATAGAGGAATCAGGACCCCCTTCCTCCTGCTGGTGATCCCTCTAGTGATATAAAGATCTATATAGAGGAATCAGGACCTCCTTCCTCCTGCTGGTGACCCCTCTAGTGATATAAAGATCTATATAGAGGAATCAGGACCTCCTTCCTCCTGATGAAGACCCCTCTAGTGATATAAAGATCTATATAGAGGAATCAGGACCTCCTTCCTCCTGCTGGTGACCCCCCTAGTGATATAAAGATCTATAGAGGAATCAGGACCTCCTTCCTCCTGCTGGTGACCCCTCTAGTGATATAAAGATCTATATAGAGGGATCAGGACCTCCTTCCTCCTGCTGGTGACCCCTCTAGTGATATAAAGATCTATATAGAGGGATCAGGACCTCCTTCCTCCTGCTGGTGACCCCCCTAGTGATATAAAGATCTATAGAGGAATCAGGACCTCCTTCCTCCTGCTGGTGACCCCTCTAGTGATATAAAGATCTATATAGAGGAATCAGGACCTCCTTCCTCCTGCTGGTGACCCCTATAGTGATATAAAGATCTATATAGAGGAATCAGGACCTCCTTCCTCCTGCTGGTGACCCCTCTAGTGATATAAAGATCTATATAGAGGGATCAGGACCTCCTTCCTCCTGCTGGTGACCCCTCTAGTGATATAAAGATCTATATAGAGGAATCAGGACCTCCTTCCTCCTGCTGGTGACCCCTCTAGTGATATAAAGATCTATATAGAGGAATCAGGACCTCCTTCCTCCTGCTGGTGACCCCTCTAGTGATATAAAGATCTATATAGAGGAATCAGGACCTCCTTCCTCCTGCTGGTGACCCCTCTAGTGATATAAAGATATATAGAGGAATCAGAACCTCCTTCCCCCTGCTGGTGACCCCTCTAGTGATATAAAGATCTATATAGAGGAATCAGGACCTCCTTCCTCCTGCTGGTGACCCCTCTAGTGATATAAAGATCTATATAGAGGAATCAGGACCTCCTTCCTCCTGCTGGTGACCCCTCTAGTGATATAAAGATCTATAGAGGAATCAGGACCTCCTTCCTCCTGCTGGTGATCCCTCTAGTGATATAAAGATCTATAGAGGAATCAGGACCTCCTTCCTCCTGCTGGTGACCCCTCTAGTGATATAAAGATCTATATAGAGGAATCGGGACCTCCTTCCTCCTGCTGGTGACTAGTGATGAGCGGAATACGCCATATTCGATTTCGCGATATTTCGTGAATATTTCGAAGAATATTCGCGAATATTCGTTAATATCGAATATTCGTGATAAAAAAATAAAAAAAAATTGCGAATTTTCGCCAATGCGAATTTTCGCTAATGCGAAATTTCGCGTTTTTTTTTTTTTTTTTTTTATAAAATATCACGAATATTCGATATTTACGAATATTCGGTATATTTTATAAAAAAAAAAAAGCGAAATTTCACATATGCGGTCGCGAAATTTGAAAAATACGAATATTCGAAATAGCGAATATTCGCCGCGATATTCGAGATATTCGCGAATACTCGAATATGCAATATTCGTAGCGAATATTCGCAATGCGAATATTTGTGAGCAACACTACTGGTGACCCCTCTAGTGATATAAAGATCTATATAGAGGAATCAGGACCTCCTTCCTCCTGATGAAGACCCCTCTAGTGATATAAAGATCTATATCGAGGGATCAGGACCTCCGTCCTCATGCTGGTGACCCCTCTAGTGATATAAAGATCTATATAGAGGGATCAGGACCTCCGTCCTCATGCTGGTGACCCCTCTAGTGATATAAAGGTCTATATAGAGGAACCAGGACCTCCTTCCTCCTGCTGGTGACCCCTCTAGTGATATAAAGATCTATATAGAGGAATCAGGACCTCCTTCCTCCTGCTGGTGACCCCTCTAGTGATATAAAGATCTATTTAGAGGAATCAGGACCTCCTTCCTCCTGCTGGTGACCCCTCTAGTGATATAAAGACCTATATAGAGGAATCAGGACCTCCTTCCCCCTGCTGGTGATCCCTCTAGTAATATAAAGATCTATAGAGGAATCAGGACCTCCTTCCCCCTGCTGGTGACCCCTCTAGTAATATAAAGATCTATATAGAGGAATCAGGACCTCCTTCCTCCTGCTGGTGACTCCTCTAGTCAGAGGGGGCTCTAGACTTTGTGAGGTCTTAGGCAAAATGTAGACACGAGGCCCCACTCACTATAATTTGTATGCATGCGGCGCTGCCTGGAGGCTGGAGAGAGCCGAGAGTGGCAAAGGGAAGAAGCTTCAGGTTGGCGCGGCGCTCAGTGGATCACTGACAGGGTCACAGGGGGACATTCCCTGCCACTCATACACGCATTTCAGGCAAATTAGGTGGCCGCGGGGCCCCTGGGCGTGTGAGGCCTAAGGCAACCGCCTAATTTGCCTTATTATAGAGCCGCCTCTGCCTCTAGTGATATAAAGATCTATATGGAGGACTCAGGACCTCCTTCCTCCTGCTGGGGAACCGAGCTGCTCAATGTACAAACCAAAGAAACTTGTTGCCGGACATGTAAGACACTTTTATTGCAGAAGAGACGTACAAAATCTCTTCTCCAATAAAAGCCTTCACGCTTGCCTTTCCTTTTTTCTATACTAAAGTTCAGTTTTAATGGATGAAAGTAGTTGAATGTATAAGGGAATAAAATGGATTTTTATAGAACGGGCCGGTTCTGGGTCACAGCGGGTGCCGGTTTTTATACGATCTGTAAAATACGCGGCGGGGGGAACCATCAGTAGACGTTATGGGTTCCTGCGAGGCGAACGCCCCATGGGGCCCGGCTAATATGACAGAACACTCCAAAAAACAGCCTATTTATTATCACAGCGGGGGAGGGCAAGGCCTTGGTTAGAGACGATATTCTGTCAGTTGAGGAAAAGCAGCTGGAGGTCTTCAGGAAAGAAAAGAACGGGCCGATCCGTGAAAGGGAGGAGCAAAATATTTCTCCTGACCTTCAAATATTCGGAAGATTAGAAGATTTATGGAAGTGATGGCATGGCTGTGAAATTCACAGATACACTGTGCCTCCAGATGCCACTGTGCACCATTATGCCTCCAAGTGTACCCCTGTGCCTCCAGATGCCACTGTGCACCACTATGCCTCCAAGTGTACCCCTGTGCCTCCAGATGCCACTGTGCACCATTATGCCTCCAAGTGTACCCCTGTGCCTCCAGATGCCACTGTGCACCACTATGCCTCCAAGTGTACCCCTGTGCCTCCAGATGCCACTGTGCACCATAATGCCTCCAAGTGTACCCCTGTGCCTCCAGATACCACTCTATGCCATCGTGCCTCCAAGTGTACCCCTGTGCCTCCAGATGCCACTGTGCACCATTATGCCTCCAAGTGTACCCCTGTGCCTCCAGATGCCACTGTGCACCACTATGCCTCCAAGTGTACCCCTGTGCCTCCAGATGCCACTGTGCACCATTATGCCTCCAAGTGTACCCCTGTGCCTCCAGATGCCACTGTGCACCACTATGCCTCCAAGTGTACCCCTGTGCCTCCAGATGCCACTGTGCACCATAATGCCTCCAAGTGTACCCCTGTGCCTCCAGATACCACTCTATGCCATCGTGCCTCCAAGTGTACCCCTGTGCCTCCAGATGCCACTGTGCACCATTATGCCTCCAAGTGTACCCCTGTGCCTCCAGATGCCACTGTGCACCATTATGCCTCCAAGTGTACCCCTGTGCCTCCAGATACCTCTCTACACCATCGTGCCTCCAAGTGTACCCCTGTGCCTCCAGATGCCACTGTGCACCACTATGCCTCCAAGTGTACCCCTGTGCCTCCAGATGCCACTGTGCACCATAATGCCTCCAAGTGTACCCCTGTGCCTCCAGATACCACTCTGCACCATAATGCCTCCAAGTGTACCCCTGTGCCTCCAGATACCACTCTATGCCATCGTGCCTCCAAGTGTACCCCTGTGCCTCCAGATGCCACTGTGCACCACTATGCCTCCAAGTGTACCCCTGTGCCTCCAGATGCCACTGTGCACCATAATGCCTCCAAGTGTACCCCTGTGCCTCCAGATACCACTCTGCACCATAATGCCTCCAAGTGTACCCCTGTGCCTCCAGATACCACTCTATGCCATCGTGCCTCCAAGTGTACCCCTGTGCCTCCAGATGCCACTGTGCACCATTATGCCTCCAAGTGTACCCCTGTGCCTCCAGATGCCACTGTGCAACATAATGCCTCCAATTGTACCCCTGTGCCTCCAGATACCACTCTGCACCATTATGTCTCCAAGTGTACCCCTGTGCCTCCAGATGCCACTGTGCACCACTATGCCTCCATGTGTACCCCTATGCCTCCAGATGCCACTGTGCACCATAATGCCTCCAAGTGTACCCCTGTGCCTCCAGATACCACTCTGCACCATTATGCCTCCAAGTGTACCCCTGTACCTCCAGATACCACTCTGCACCATTATGCCTCCAAGTGTACCCCTGTGCACCATTATGCCTCCAAGTGTACCCCTGTTCCTTCAGATACCTCTCTGCACCATCGTGCCTCCAAGTGTACCCCTGTACCTCCAGATACCACTCTATGCCATCGTGCCTCCAACTGTACCTCTGTGCCTCCAGATGCCTCTCTACACCATCGTGCCTCCAACTGTACCTCTGTGCCTCCAGATACTACTCTGCACCATCGTGCCTCCAAGTGTACCCCTGTGCCTCCAGATACCACTCTGCACCATCGTGCCTCCAAGTGTACCCCTGTGCCTCCAGATACCACTCTGCACCATCGTGCCTCCAAGTGTACCCCTGTGCCTCCAGATACCACTCTGCACCATCATGCCATCCAAGTGTACCCATGTGCCTTCAGATACCTCTCTGTACCATCATGCCTCCAAGTGTACCCCTGTGCCTCCAGATACCTCTCTGCACCATTGTGCCTCCAAGTGTACCCCTGTGCCTCCAGATACCACTCTCCACCATCATGTCTCCAAGTGTACCCCTATGCCTCCAGTTATCACTCTATGCCATCATGCCTCCAAGTGTACCCCTGTGCCTCCAGATACCTCACTACTCCACAATGCCTCCAAGTGTACCCCTGTGCCTCCAGATGCCACTGTGCACCACTATGCCTCCAAGTGTACCCCTGTGCCTCCAGATGCCACTGTGCACCATTATGCCTCCAAGTGTACCCCTGTGCCTCCAGATGCCACTGTGCACCACTATGCCTCCAAGTGTACCCCTGTGCCTCCAGATGCCACTGTGCACCATAATGCCTCCAAGTGTACCCCTGTGCCTCCAGATACCACTCTATGCCATCGTGCCTCCAAGTGTACCCCTGTGCCTCCAGATGCCACTGTGCACCATTATGCCTCCAAGTGTACCCCTGTGCCTCCAGATGCCACTGTGCACCATTATGCCTCCAAGTGTACCCCTGTGCCTCCAGATACCTCTCTACACCATCGTGCCTCCAAGTGTACCCCTGTGCCTCCAGATGCCACTGTGCACCACTATGCCTCCAAGTGTACCCCTGTGCCTCCAGATGCCACTGTGCACCATAATGCCTCCAAGTGTACCCCTGTGCCTCCAGATACCACTCTGCACCATAATGCCTCCAAGTGTACCCCTGTGCCTCCAGATACCACTCTATGCCATCGTGCCTCCAAGTGTACCCCTGTGCCTCCAGATGCCACTGTGCACCACTATGCCTCCAAGTGTACCCCTGTGCCTCCAGATGCCACTGTGCACCATAATGCCTCCAAGTGTACCCCTGTGCCTCCAGATACCACTCTGCACCATAATGCCTCCAAGTGTACCCCTGTGCCTCCAGATACCACTCTATGCCATCGTGCCTCCAAGTGTACCCCTGTGCCTCCAGATGCCACTGTGCACCATTATGCCTCCAAGTGTACCCCTGTGCCTCCAGATGCCACTGTGCAACATAATGCCTCCAATTGTACCCCTGTGCCTCCAGATACCACTCTGCACCATTATGTCTCCAAGTGTACCCCTGTGCCTCCAGATGCCACTGTGCACCACTATGCCTCCATGTGTACCCCTATGCCTCCAGATGCCACTGTGCACCATAATGCCTCCAAGTGTACCCCTGTGCCTCCAGATACCACTCTGCACCATTATGCCTCCAAGTGTACCCCTGTACCTCCAGATACCACTCTGCACCATTATGCCTCCAAGTGTACCCCTGTGCACCATTATGCCTCCAAGTGTACCCCTGTTCCTTCAGATACCTCTCTGCACCATCGTGCCTCCAAGTGTACCCCTGTACCTCCAGATACCACTCTATGCCATCGTGCCTCCAACTGTACCTCTGTGCCTCCAGATGCCTCTCTACACCATCGTGCCTCCAACTGTACCTCTGTGCCTCCAGATACTACTCTGCACCATCGTGCCTCCAAGTGTACCCCTGTGCCTCCAGATACCACTCTGCACCATCGTGCCTCCAAGTGTACCCCTGTGCCTCCAGATACCACTCTGCACCATCGTGCCTCCAAGTGTACCCCTGTGCCTCCAGATACCACTCTGCACCATCATGCCATCCAAGTGTACCCCTGTGCCTTCAGATACCTCTCTGTACCATCATGCCTCCAAGTGTACCCCTGTGCCTCCAGATACCTCTCTGCACCATTGTGCCTCCAAGTGTACCCCTGTGCCTCCAGATACCACTCTCCACCATCATGTCTCCAAGTGTACCCCTATGCCTCCAGTTATCACTCTATGCCATCATGCCTCCAAGTGTACCCCTGTGCCTCCAGATACCTCACTACTCCACAATGCCTCCAAGTGTACCCCTGTGCCTCCAGATACCTCTCTGCACCATCATGTCTCCAAGTGTACCCCTGTGCCTCCAGTTATCACTCTGCACAATGCCTCCATGTGTACCCCTGTGCCTCCAGATGCCACTCTACACCATTGTGCCTCCAAGTGTACCCCTGTACCTCCAGATACCTCTCTACACCATCGTGCCTCCAAGTGTACCCCTGTGCCTCCAGATGCCACTCTACACCATTTTGCCTCTAAATATACCCCTGTGCCTCAAGATACCTCTCTGCACCATCATACCTATAGGTGTACCCCTGTGCCTCCATATACCTCTCTGAACCATCGTGCCTCCAAGTCTACTCCTGTGCCTCCAGATACCTCTCTGTAGCATCGTGCCTCCACGTGTACCCCTGTACCTCCAGATACCTCTCTGCACCATTGTACCCCCAACTGTACCCCTTTGCCTCCAGATACATCTCTGCACCATTGTGCCTCCATATACCTCTCTGCACCATTGTACCCCCAACTGTACCCCTGTGCCTTCAGATACCTCTCTACACCATTGTGCTTTCAGATACCTCTCTTCACCATTGTGCCTCCAGATACCTCTCTGCACCATTGTGCCTCCAGATACCTCTCTACACCATTGTACCCCCAACTGTGCCCCTGTGCCTCCAGATACCTATCTGCACCATTGTGCCTCCAGATACCTCTCTGCACCATTGTGCCTCCAGATACCTCTCTGCACCATCATGCCTCCAAGTGTACCCCTGTGCCTCCAGATACCTCTTTACACCATCGTGCCTCCAAGTGTACCCCTGTGCCTCCAGATACCTCTCTGCACCATTGTGCTTCCAAGTGTACCCCTGTGCTTCCAGATAACACTCTATGCCATCATGCCTCCAAGTGTACCCCTGTGCCTCCAGATACCTCACTACTCCACAATGCCTCCAAGTGTACCCCTGTGCCTCCAGATACCACTCTACACCATCATGCTTCCAAGTGTACCCTTGTGCTTCCAGATACCTCTTTACTCCACAATACCTCTGTAACGGTCACCACCGCTTACGACCTTCCATCCAACCACGACAAGCTTATCTGACACACTGCGACAATATTGCATACACGATCCATATCCTTTCCCATAAACAAGATGAGACTCAAGCTCTGCACTTGCTTCAAAGATATGACAATTTATTTGTTTTTTCTCAGCTTCTTATACAGTCTCAAGCATAATGCAGTTAGTCACAGGACAATGTAGTCTCCACCCCCCTTCACATCATGGGGGGCTTCAATCACACTCTAAAAGGCATTCAGGTAAGCTAACCATGTAGACTTGTAGGCACCGCATTTTCAATAGTGTTCAATTAACCTTGAATAGTAACACAGACATCTAGTTGAATAAGTTATCTAGACAGCTTTATTACACAATGGCAGAGTCTTGTCAGAGTGGGTGCAATCAACACCTTCAACGGAATGTCTTTACAGTGAATAGCCAACACCTTAAGATATTTCAATAGCATATTATACAAAGGTATGACTCACTCTGGTCTTGTAGACCTGAATTAACACCTTTCAAAAGCATGTGTGCCCAGATTATTAATTATTAATTATTATTATTATTATTAATGTCCCTTATTAATGTCTTCTGTAATATGAATTATGATTATTTGTCACCCTATGGCCCTAGTGGACATAAGGTGACCCTAGACATAGGAATATTTCAGTCTGTCACGGGCCATTCCGTTACATCTCTCCCCTTTCGGTGGGAGACGGACACAGGTGGTAACCCCAAACGGGTTGACTCCGAAGTCCGTCAGTAGTTCCAGTCCTCCAATGCTGGTATCCATACTGTACCCCAAATAAATGGCTCCAAACTGAGCATTACTCACCCCGCCAACCTCTGCCTCTCTCAGAGAACACGCCTGCCGCTGGGGAGAAGGCAGGGTGGCTGGGCTCAGTCCATCATGCTGTTGGGGGTCTGGGCCAACTGCCCCCCCTTCCTGGGGTATACCAGTGGAGACTGAAGTCCCATCCACTGGTGCTTGGTGAAAACCCCCCGGTGCTTGCAAAGCAAAGCCGACATCCTCCTGTCCCAGTCCTGTACCATTTTCTGGGGTTGTGCCAGTGGAGACTGAAGTCCCATCCACTACCCCAGGAAACCCCTCTTCTGTTAGTGAGGAGCAGAGGCCTATGACACTCTGCTATGTTGCCAGCTCTTCCGCTGGGTTGCTGTGAGTGGAGACCACAGTCCCATCCACTACCACAGGGTCCCCCTCTTCCGTTAGTGGAGAGCAGAGGTCCGTGACCCTCTGTTCTGTTGCCAGCTCTTCCGCTGGGTTGCTGTGAGTGGAGACCACAGTCCCATCCACTACCACAGGGTCCCCCTCTTCTGCTAGTTGGGAGCAGAGGCTTGGCGCACCCTGCTTTGTTGCCAGTGATTCAGCTGGGGGTAAAAGCTTTACCACCTCAGCTTGTTGCCTCTCTGGAACTCCACACCATCCGCTTTGGCTTTAGGGAAGGCAATCTCCGTATTTTCCACTGCCGATTCATCAGCCAGGAGTTCACAGTTGTCATATGAACTTTCCTCATAGTCCCAGGCAATGGGAGCCCGACCCTGCTGCTGAGCCGAGTCTAGCAGCTGTCTGTAGGCGACCTCCAGCTCCCATTCTTGAATGGCCAGAAATTCTAAATCTTCCTGTGACCAGTGGCCTCCCGAGATATTCAATTTTTCCTCTCTGTGCTCCATTATGTCCTCCAAGCGCCACTCCCGATCATCCCCGAAGTCTGGATCACTGGACATCCTCCAATACAATAATCCCAGGCCATCATAGTCATGGCCTTCTGTGGGGCTGTCATCTGCTGGCCACGGGCACTCTTGGGCTACATACCAATGGAGGGCTCTGTAGCTCTCGTTCAGCTGCATCTCTGCCCGGATCAGCCTGCTTAACTCAGCTGTCCACTCCTGCTTCGGTTGTTCCCCCAACAACAGCATTCGTACGTCATACTGCGGCCAGTACCTTGCATAGATGGAGGGCAGGACCTTTCCTTGGTTTTGCTGCTCCCGAGCTAACGCTTCCTTCCAGAGTTGGCACCGAATCACATCCGACCATCCCAACAGGACCTCCTCTGATACTGGTCCTCTATGCTGTATCCGCATCTCTTGTACCCTTCTTTGGAATTCCTCTTCCATGGAGACTGGTATCTGCACCTCTCCTCTCCCTTTAGCTGGTGCTGCTGTGACTTCAGCTGCTGCAGCACTTCTTCTCTGTAGCAAGGTGGCATTCAGAGCCGCAATAACTCGGTCCCTGATCTCCGGTGGAGGGTTAGGACCATAATGTGCCAGTCTTAGGTTAACAGCCCGATCAAAACTTTCTCCCTCGGGTGTCCTGTCCGTTACGGCGGGCCTTTTAGCTCTATCCATTTTGACCAGTTCTGCGATAATGTCCCTTTTCTTACGGTTGCTGGCCGGTCTGCCCCGGCTCTCCAGTAAGTCCATGAGGGAAGAGAGCTTCATCCGTTCATACAGCGTCTCCATTGTCATGTGCCCTTGTAGCCGTCCTTCTGATGATGGAATCATCCCACTGCTGTGCCACCAAATGTAACGGTCACCACCACTTACGACCTTCCATCCATCCACGACAAGCTTATCTGACACACTCCGACAATATTGCATACACAATCCATATCCATTCCCATAAACAAGACGAGACTCAAGCTCTGCACTTGCTTCAAAGATATGACAATTTATTGGTATTTTCTCAGCTTCTTATACAGTTTCAAGCATAATGCAGTTAGTCACAGGACAATGTAGTCTCCACCCCCCTTCACACCATGGGGGGCTTCAATCACACTCTAAAAGGCATTCAGGTAAGCTAACCATGTAGACTTGTCGGCACCGTATCTTCAATAGTGTTCAATTAACCTTGAATAGTAACACAGACATCTAGTTGAATAAGTTATCTAGACAGCTTTTTCACACAATGGCAGAGTCTTGTGAGAGTGGGTGCAATCAACACCTTCAACGGAATGTCTTTTGAGTGAATAGCCAACACCTTAAGATATTTCAATAGCATATTATACAAAGGTATGACTCACTCTGGTCTTGTAGACCTGAATTAACACCTTTCAAAAGCATGTGTGCCCAGATTGAATAGCTAACAGCTTTTGATATTTGAAGACATCCTGCAAACATGAATTATTATTAATGTCCTTTATTAATGTCTTCTGTAATATGAATTATGATTCTTTGTCACCCTATGGCCCTAGTGGACATAAGGTGACCCTAGACATAGGAATATCTTAGTCTGTCACGGGCCATTCCGTTACAACCTCCAAGTCTACCCCTGTGCCTCCAGCTCGTCTTCAGCACCTCCATATCTCCAAGTGTACCCATGCCACTGTGCACGTCCAAGTCTCCCAGTGCACCCTGGTGCAGGGCCGTCTTAATAGCATCATGGGTCCCTGGGCAAAGTAATGCTCCGGGGCCCCTACAATGATGACAGTGAAGGTAAACAGAAATCAAGTAGGTAGGAGGCAGACTGCCTCCCCTGAGTATCTATCACTCTCAGTGCCATCATGGGGCCCCCAATTTCAGGGCAGTGTTGTCTCAAGGACCAGCTGCTTTGGGGAAAGTGAAGGGGGCCTCCCATGCAGCTGGGGCCCCTGGGCAGTGCCCAGGTGTGCCCTCTCATTAAGACAGCCCTGCCCTGGTGCCTCCAAGGGCAGGCCTGGGCACCTCTGTTACCTCTACTGCCTACTGCTCTCCCCAGGACTGTCCTTCTCACAGTCGATATGTCCGTGACCTCAGTAGCACCAGGGCAAGACACAGAGCTCCCAAACTGGGACGCACACAGTAGATAAATCCTTTTCAGAGTTTCCAACCCCTTCCCCGTGCATCTAACACAAAGAATAAGAAAGCCTTATAAATGTGACGGCGACATCTTGAAATGATATCCGGCCCGCGCCTCCAACTTTCCTTTTGGCTGTTCAGACTTATGAGGTTGAAATCCATCTTCGCTCCTCGTTGGGGTTTTATTTAATAACGGGAGGAAAAACCTCGGCCACGGGTCTCGTCTCTGCGGACAGCTAAGTGCAATACATCCTCTTCTTCTTAATGCGCTTATAGAAATAAAAATACATTGGCCGGGAAATTACAGGAAAATGGAGACGGGTCAACATGACACGCAATCCAATTAAAATGAATTCTCCGCGGTTGCTTAGTTCTGACCCGCGGTCACCTTTTTTTCCGACTCTGACGGGCACTGCACTGAATTCTGACATACGGATACTGCTACTCTCTTATCAGGCCTTCTCAGACAGTCGGCCATAGTTCCTAATGGCACGTGGAGTTTGTTTTATAGCTGCTTTATGTTGGCGTCCGACAAGAAGAATCCAGAGAACTTACAGTACCTATCTATAAGGGCCGATCCACACCTGAGCGATCCATTGTGGTGCATTAAAACGCATTTCAGCCTTCATTAACCCTTCATGCCTAAGGATAAAACAAATCTCTATGCCTAAGCAGTGGCGGCTGGTGCTCAAATTTTTTGGGGGGTGCAAACAAACTGAAAAAAAAAATCAATTGCAGCCTCACTGTGCCCATCAAACACCAACAGTTTTCCCTCTAAATTGTCGCCACTGTGCCATCAAACGTATCTACTGTACACATCAATTGCTGCCAGTGTGCCCATCAATTGGATTGGATTGGAATAAATGCTTATAGAGCGCCGAATGGGAGTCGTGAAACTCGCGTCTAAGCGATTACCAACAAGCTGGGGGTATCCAATTCCCAGGAGCTAAGAGAAGCGACTAGGACATCTAAGGATGCCTAGACCATAGCTGGTAACGGGGTCGGCAAGTGGGCACCATATAGCAGTTAAAGTATAGGGGAGAAAAGGCAGAGCCCTGAGATACCCCGCAGGTCAATGACTGGGTGTTTGAGCGGGACGACTCTATTTTTATGGAGTGCGTTCTTTCGGACAAGAAGGGTTTAATCCAATTTAACACTGCGTCCTCACAGCCAAATAAGGATTGCATTCTAGAGAGCAGGGTAGAATGGTCAATAGTATCAAACTCCGTGGAGAGGTCCAACAGCACCAAGGCTGCGGACCCCCCTGCGTCACGGACACCCAGCAGACGTTCCCTCATACCTAGGGCGGACATCTCCGTACTGTAATTGCTGACACTGTGCCCATCAATTGTGCTCATCAATTGCTGCTACTGTGCCCATCAATTGCTGCCAGTCTGCTCATCAGTTGCCATTACTGTGCCCATCGATTGCTGACACTGTGCCTATCAACTGCTGCTATTGTACCCATCAACTGCTGCCAGTGTGCCCATCAATTGCCACTACTGTGCCCATCAATTGCCGCTACTGTGCCCATTATTTGCTGCCAGTGTGCCATCAAACACAGCCACTGTGCCATCAAATGCAACTACTGTAACCATCAATTGCTGACACTGTGCCCATCAATTGTTGCCACTATGCCTTCAAACACAGCCACTGTGCCATCAAATGCAGCTACTACTGTACCCATCAATTGCTGCCAGTGTGCCCATCAATTGCTGGCAGTGTGCTCATCAATTTCCGCTACTGTGCCTATCAATTGCTGCCAGTGTGCCCATCAATTGCTGCCAGTGTGCCCATCAATTGCCGCTACTGTGCCCATCAATTGCTGCCAGTGTGCCCATCAATTGCTGCCAGGGTGCCCATAAATTGCTGACACTGTGCCCATCAATTGCTGTCAGTGTGCTCATCAATTTCTGCCAGTGTGCCCATCAATTGCTGCTACTGTGCCCATCATTTGCTGCCAGTGTGCCATCAAACACAGCCACTGTGCCATCAAACGCAGCTACTGTACCCATTAATTGCTGACACTGTACTCATCAATTGCTAAAAATTGTGCCCATCAATTGTTGCCACTATGCCTTCAAACACAGCCACTGTGCCATCAAACGCAGCCACTGTACCTCATGCTGTCAGTGTGCCCATCAATTGCTGCCAGTGTGCCCATCAATTGCCGCTACTGTGCCCATCAATTGCCGCTACTGTGCCCATCAATTGCTGCCAGTGTGCCCATCAATTGCTGCCAGTGTGCCCATAAATTGCTGCCAGTGTGCCCATAAATTGCTGCCAGTATGCTCATCAATTGCCGCTACTGTGCCCCATCAATCAAGAGAGAAACACAGGGGGCGGGCTTATTTCTTATTATTTATTTATTTTATATATTTTTTCTCTCTGCAAGGAGAGTGAGAGAGATACATTAGCCCGGATTCACAGACATCGGCGCATATTTATCCTGCCGTAGCGTATCTCTTTTACGCTACGCCAGCGCAGCGCGGAGAGGCAAGCATGGAATTCACAAACAAATGCTCCCAACTCTGCGCCGGCGTAACGTATATTTCGTAGGCGTAAGTGGAAGTGGGCTGAAAGTGGGCGTGATCCATGCTAATGAAGTGTGACCCCATGCAAATGATGGGCCGGGCGCCAGACAAGTAATTAAAATGAACCGGGCATGCGTCGGGACATGGATGTATCCCCGTGCGCAGGCGTACAACCACGTCGGAACAACTGCCTAAGATACGCCGGATCACTGTGTACGCCGTGAATGTAGCCTACGCCCAGCCAGACCCACGTCGGCCCATATTCACAGACATCCAACGTACAATACGTAGGCTTGTGTTCCCTGGTCCATACCTTTGCATGAGTTGCGCCTCACCTATGGGGAATAACTTTACGTCGAACGTAAAAATTACGCAAACCGCTTAAATCATGCGCCGGGCGCAAGTACGTTTGTGAATCGGCGTATCTCCTTCATTTGCATATTTGAATAGAAAATCAATGGGAGCGCCACATGCGTCCAGCGTAAATATGCGCCCACTCTACGCCGGCGTAGGCAAGTTACTTCGGTGGGATGAAGTCTGTTTTTAGGCGTATCTTAGTTTGTGGGTCCGGCGCACAGATACGGCGGTGCAGATTTGTACTTACGCAACGTATCTGGAGATAGGTCGGCGCAAGTGCTTTGTGAATCCGGGCCATTGTATCTTTCCTCTCTATTCACAGAAAAAGAGAGATATAGGGGGCGGGCTTATTTCTTATTTATTTATATTTTTTTCTTCAAGGAGAGTGAGAGAGATGCAATGGGCCAGATTCAGGTAGAGTTGCGCTGGAGTATTTCGATATGCGCCGCGTAACTGTGAAGATGCGCCGTCGTTTCTATGTGCCCGTACCCACCAAACTAGATGCGACAGAAAACGGGCCATTTCCGATCGGCTTAACTTTCCGACGCCAGAGTCTCGTCAGCGCATAATTTCGCTTGGCGCATCAGTCGCGCCTATTGATTTCCCCTGCAAATATGCAAATGAGGGAGATTTCCCAATTCACGAACGGATTAGTACCATACGCTGGCTACATGCGCCGCGCGTATCTCGTCCGTCCGGCGCAAAGTTATTTCTACAAAAGGCTGCTTTATCTTTACTCCAGACGGCCACAGGTCAGCAGGAGAGCAGCTACAGCAGCAGCGTTACCGACGATAAGAGCTAGCTGAGCACCCCCACTTGCAGGACAACACCTCTGTCCATGCTTGTCTGTCAAATTTTACAGCCATGGAGGAAGACATCATAGGTCTTCATAGCCGAGATGATGGCTGACAGCTCCTGGCCATTAAAGTTCAGCTTTCTCCTGTGTGTTTGCGGGGAACGGGAGCAGCCATCTCAGAACAAAAGTAACTTCACTGCGGGGAGGGGGAACAGGATATACTTTAGTGCCGGAATGGCGCATCTACGGGCGCATTTAAACGCCCAACGGAACGCATTGCGCTGACGTTTCCCGTGAAGTGGTGCCGACGGAAGTTGTGAGCATGCGCACAAGGGGGGCGAGTGAAGCCTCACTTACTGCGCATGCTCCGTGGATGATGCGCTGAACGTAATCCTCTGCGCTGGGCTCCGCCCATCATTTACATATGATCACACCCACTTCCACTTGCGTCGGGTTACGCCAGCGTATTTTCGTTACTCCGGCGCAAGTTTAGGAGCAAGTGCTATGTGAATAACAGTACTTGCGCCGAAAGTGTCGGCGGAGTAACGTAAATGAGAAACGTTACTCCAAAGTAAAGAAGCGCCCATCTACCTGAATCTGGCCCAATGTATCTTTCCTCTCCATTCAGAGAAATAGAGGGAAACACAGGGGGCGGGCTTATTTCTTTGTTATTATTATTTATATTTTTTTTCTTTCTGCAAGGAGAGAGAGATACATTGTATCTTTCCTCTCCTTTCACAGAAAGAGACGAAACAATGAGATTTTTCTCTCTGTACAGAGCTCTGTGTTGTTTGTGAACACAGGGCTCAAGGCTGTGATTGGACACAGCCGATCAGCAGGTCCCCATGCCATGAACCATTGGCTGGGACCTGCTGAAAAAATATGAGTCTGGCACGCGCCCTGGAACGAGAAGAAGGCGATCCCGTGCCTGTCTGTAGGAGCCACCGAGCCACCGTCTGCAGTACAATGCGGATGGGCCAGGGCCAATCCCAGGGTCACAGATGCCTGGGTGAAGAAATATTTCTGGAGCCCCCGCATGGGCGGGGTCATCTTACAAACTCCTCCCCTTTACACATGTTTCTAAAACACAGAAAGATTATGGTGCGGACCCTGGACCCAGAAGAAGGTGACCCTGTGCCTGTCTGTAGGAGCCACCGTCTGCAGTACAATGCGGGTGGGCCAGGGCCGATCCTAGGGTTACAGACGCCTGGGTGAAGAAATACTTCAGGCGCCCCGCATGGGCGGGGTCATCTTACAAACTCCTCCCCTTTACACATGTTTCTAAAACACAAAAATATTATGGTGCAGACCCTGGACCCAGAAGAAAGCAACCCCAATGCCTGCCTGTAGGAGCCACCGTCTGAGGTACAATGCGGATGGGCCAGGGCCGATCCTAGGGTCACAGATGCCTGGGTGAAGAAATATTTCTGGAGCCCCCGCATGGGCGGGGTCATCTTACAAACTCCTCCCCTTTACACATGTTTCTATGGCAACGACTTTAACACAGAGATGCTCCCCTAACAAGTCCCATAATCTTTTAACAATAAAGAAAATGCAGGAACGGTTCTAACGAGGTTAATCATTTTTTGTTTTTTTTCTTATATATATTTTTTTACTTTGTTCTCTTATGAAATGACAAAGTTATTGCCCAATCAAATACGCCCATGGCAGGGAATGTAAAAATTGCCCTGGTGCATGGGGGAGGGGGGGGGGGGGTCTGAGTGTAGAGGGGGTGAGGTCTGAAAGGATCAGAGGAAGCGCACTATTATTCCAGCGGCGAGCGGGTAACGAGATGTGGAAACGATCGGCCCGCCGCGGGCCCACGAGAGCTGGAAATGAGGGGTGCCGCTGGTACGGAGTCGATAAAACGCGTCAATACCTCTTACCGGTAATTGGCGCAGCTTTCAGGCGTTGCGCTAGTAATTCTGACACTTTTTTTTTGTAACTACAAGCACAGCGGTTAATGAAGAATTCCAAGCGAGCCGATCAGCTTCCTAAAAATCTGAAATCAATCGGGCCGATCCGCCTCACTGCCGCGTCCGGTCATCATTATGTGGTGGAATAAGGCTGGATGTGAACTCGGGGGGGGGGGGGGTTACTGACATGGCAGTCAGTGACTGCTGCGATGTCCTTGGGGCGGCCTCAGCGTATTAAGAGCGCGCAGATGATATATAGTACGAGACATCCAGGGAACCGGCCCTCCTGGCCTCTGGATCATTAGAGCTCGCCGCAGACGGATAGCGTGACAGATCCTCCAGCTGGATGGGTTAGCTTCTCCGGGGGCTCAGGAGATGTCTTCTGACTGTGTGCAGAAAGTCCTTGATTGCCTTCTTAGGTGTCATGTACAGTATAGCAGTCTATGGGGGAGGGGGGACAAGCGCCCCCTGGGGCCCCGCCAGTCCAGATTTGTACTAATTTTGTGTGGGGTGGTCACCTCTGCACAGGGCTGTCTTAATAAGAGGACACACCTGGGCACTGCCCAGGGGCCCTAGCTGCATGGGGGGGGGGGGCCCTGCACTTCCCCAAAGCAGCTGGTCCTTGAGCCCACACTGCCCCGTAATTGGGGGCCCCATGATGGTACTGAGAGTGATACACACACAGGGGGGGCAGACTGCCTTCTACCTACTTGATGTCTGTTTACCTGCACTGTCATCATTGTAGGGGCCCCAGAGCATTACTTTGCCCAGGGGCCCATGATGCTATTAAGACGGCCCTTCCTCTGCACCTGAAGTGCACAATGAGGACCAACGCTTTAGGCCGCGTACACACGATGAGACATGTCCGCTCAAACTTGTCCGACGGACAGTTTAGAGCGGACATGTCTCATCGGATTTTGGTCCGCAAAATGTGTACACACCATCGGATCAAAATCCCCGCCGGCAGACAGCGCGGTGACGTGGCGGTGACGTTGACGCCGCCACGTCACTGCACCAGGAAGTAAAAAACTTCCATGCAAGCGTCGAATCCATTCGACGCATGTGCGGGCAGATATGTCCGCTGGTTAGTGTACTAACCAGCGGACATTAGTGTTGCCACGAATATTCGCATTGACATTCGTCGAATATTGCATATTCGGTATTCAATATCGGAATATTGCAAATTCGCTTTTCGAAATTCGTATTTTTCAAAATTCGCAATCAATTTTGCAAAATTCACGAAAAATGTTTTCGCGATGCGAATTTTTTTTTTTTTTATATAAAATATCGAATATTCGTATTTACAATATTCGCGACATGTGAAATTTCCTTTTTTTTTTAATAAAATATACCGAATATTCTAAATATCGAATATTCGTGATATTTTATATAAAAAAAAAAAAACGTGAAATTTTGCATACAAAATTCGCATTAGCGAAAATCGCATCGGCGAAAATTCGCAATTTTTTTTTAAATATCACGAATATTCGGAATATTCTGAAATATTCGGAAATCCGAAATCGAATATGGCGTATTCCGCTCATCACTAGCACATTCCGAGGACGTCTCCGGCAGGCAAATTTTAAAGCGTTTTAAAATTTGTCGCCGGTGTGTCCGCTACCCATACACACGTGATTTGCCTAAGTGTCGGAGCACATTCAGCGGACAAATTCGATCGTGTGTACGCGGCCTAAGTGTTTAGTTTGCAAATTTTTTTATATATTTTTTTTTTGTACATTTTTATTATCACATTTTATTGAGATTTAACATAACAGATAAAAAAAGAAACAATTACATAATCAATCAATTTATATTACATTTTTAAATGTTTAAATGTTTTTTTTATTTTTTTTATTACATTTTTAATAATTTTTTTTATTATCACATTTTATTCAGATTTAACATAACCGATAAAAAAGAAACAAATAAATATTCAATCAATCAATCAATTTATATTTCATTTTTAATGTATTTTTTAATTACATTTTTAATCAATTTTTATTATCATATTTTATTGAGATTTAACATAACAGATACAAAAGAAACAATTAAATATTCAATCAATCAATTTATATTTCATTTTTAAATGTTTAAATTTATTTTTTATTTCTTAATTACATTTTTAATCATTTTTTTTTATTATCACATTTTATTGAAATTTAACATAACAGATAAAAAAACAATTAAATATTCAATCAATCAATCAATTTATATTTCATTTTTAAATGTTTAAATACATTTTTAAATTAAAAAATATATAAATTATCATTTTTTTTATTATCACATTTGATTGAGATTTAACATAACCGATATAAATAAACAATTAAATATTCAATCAATCAATCAATTTATATTTCATTTTTAAATGTTTAAATTTATTTTTTAATTACATTTTTAATCAATTTTTTTTTATTATCACATTTTATTGAAATTTAACATAACAGATAAAAAAACAATTAAATATTCAATCAATCAATCAATTTATATTTCATTTTTAAATGTTTAAATACATTTTTAAATTAAAAAAAATATAAATTATCATTTTTTTTATTATCACATTTGATTGAGATTTAACATAACCGATATAAATAAACAATTAAATATTCAATCAATCAATCAATTTATATTTAATTTTTAAATGTTTAAAATTTATTTTTTAATTACATTTTTAATCAATTTTTTTTATTATCACATTTTATTGAAATTTAACATAACAGATAAAAAACAAACAATTATATATTCAATCAACCAATCAATCAATTTATATTTAATTTTTTAATGTTTACATTTGTTTTTTATTTTTTAATAACATTTTTAATAAAAAAATATTATCACATTTTATTGAGATTTAACGTAACAGATAAAAAAGAAACAATTAAATATTCAATCAATCAATTTATATTTCATTTTAAAATGTTTAAATACATTTTTTAATTAAAAAAATATCAATTTTTTTTTATTATCACATTTTATTGAGATTTATCATAACATATACAAATAAACACTTAAATATTCAATCAATCAATCAATTTATATTACATTTTTAAATGTTTAAATGTATTTTTTAATTACATTTTAAATCAATTTTTATTATCAAATTTTATTGAGATTTAACATAACAGATACAAAAGAAACAATTAAATATTCAATCAATCAATTTATATTTCATTTTTAAATGTTTACATATTCCTTTTTTAATCATTTTTTTTATTATTAAATGTTTAATCATTTTTTTTTTATTATCACATTTTATTGAAATTTAACATAACAGATAAAAAAAAGAAACAATTAAATATTCAATCAATCAATCAATTTATTTTTTATTTTTAAATGTTTAAATTATTTTTTTAATTAAAAAAATATCAATTATCATTTTTTGATCACATTTTATTGAAATTTAACATAACAGATACACACTTAAATATTCAATCAATCAATCAATCAATAAATACATTATTAACCTGCACGTGATGTCTTTATTTACGTACAGCTCCTTAATATATTTTATTCCAAACAAAAAAAAAAAGAGAAAAAAGCAGAAAGAAGAAGAAGAGAGAAAAGAAAAAAAAGGGGGGGGGGGGTGCTTCTATTTTTACTATTACCTTATAAGAACATATAACATCTGAATAGTCTAACTCACAAAAAAAAAAAGGGAGGGGTGGGAGAGGAGAAAAGAAAAACTAATATAAATTCCAAAGTGAACAATACGCTTAGTGCACAGAACAAAAAGTATCACCATCTTTTTTTAATTTAATATTTATTTTTATTTAATTTACATTTTAATTTAATATAAAAAAAAATGTTAATATTTTGTTTTATTATTATTTACATTTTGATTGTAAAGTGTCACCCTCTTGTCACCTGCTTTTTTTTTTTAAATCAAATTTATTTTTATTTTTTTAATTTACATTTTTATTTAATCTATATATTTTTAAAATTGTTCACATTTTTTTAATTAAAATTTTGATTGTAAAGCTTTTTTTATTATTAAAATGAAAAAAATATGTTTTATTTACATTATGTTCTGTGCAATGGTATTTCACAGAGCGGACCCCCACCTCCTCTTCTTGGGGAACCCCAGCGGTGCTGTCTGCTCCTCCTCTTCCCCCACACGCGTCTATTGTAGGTTCAGTTTTTGGTGCGGAGCTGTAGGGTTGGTTCGCATCGATGCCAATTGGATGCGTTTTTAGAACCGCATCCGATTCGCATGGCGTGTAAACCGGCAGCCTTTTCTATGGAGCCCGGTTCTCATACATGCGGTGCAGCGGCAGCAGGAACTTGGGGGCGTGTCCCGTGCGTTTTCTGAGCACTGCGGTGCGGTTCAGATGCGAATTCCCAACTTTTTGCCTTATAGGGGAACGCATCGGAATCGCACGTTGTGCCCCATCATTGGTGTCATTGGGAGGAACTGTGCCCCTTTATTGGTGTCGGTGGATATAATAGTGCCCCAAGGACAACAAGCAGAGGACCACATTTGGCCCCCGGGCCGCAGTTTGGAGACCCCTGTCCTAGACAATAAAAGGAGTGATCTGATTGGCTGAGCTCCTGTTTTGTCTTTACCTGCTTGGCGTATTTTTGTATTATTTCTGTTGGTATCTTGCCCTCTGTTTTTGCCCGCGCGTCGCTCTTCATCGTCTTGTGTGACCGCAAATATTCGGCGTTGTCACATTTTTTTCACACATGACAGAGAGCGGGCATCAGAGAGCGGGCATCAGAGAGCGGGCATCAGAGAGCGGGCATCAGAGAGCGGGCAGCGTCGTGTCAGCGGCGTTTATTGCGGCTCGCACCTGATGCCCGCGCCGTGCCAAGATGCTGGAGTTTTTTTATTTATTTTCCTGGGTGACTGGAGGTGCCATCTGGTGTACCAGCTGACGGCGGGGCACGGAGGAGTCCTGGCAACGGAACCGCACTTCATCAACATGTCGCGGAACGCACTGACCTCGCACGACCCCCGCCGCGGCTTATTCCAGATCCTGAAAACTCATCTTTTTTTCCTAATAAAATATTTGCTACAAAACAAAATGTGTAATAATAATAATAATAATTGGTGGTGTGGGGGGAGGGGGGGTCACTTTCTCCTCATTTACAGGAGTAATCAGCGGAGCCCATTCCTCCCCGAGACTCCTGTGTTCCTGTGAAGGGGACACCTGATGTAAGGGGGGGGGGCAATCTGATGGGGGGCACCTGATGTAAGGAGGATTCTGATGGGGCATCTGATGTAAGGGGGGGCAATCTGATGGGGGCACCTGATGCAAGGAGGATTCTGATGGGGCACCTGATGTAAGGAGAATCCTGATGGGGGCACCTGATGTAAGGAGGATTCTGATAGGGCACCTGATGTAAGGGGGCACTCTGATGTAAGGAGAATCCTGATGGGGGCACCTGATGTAAGGAGAATTCTGATGGGGGCACCTAACTTGAGGAGGATTCCGATGGGGGCACCTGATGTAAGGGGGCACTCTGATGTAAGGAGGATTCTGATGGGGGCACCTAATGTGAGGGGGCACTCTGATGGGGGCACCTAATGTAAGGAGGATTCCGATGGGGGCACCTAAAGGAGGGCACTGTGATAAAGACCCCTGGTGTAAGGGGGCACCTGATAAAGTGAGGATGCTAATGGGGACACCTAATTTAAGGAGGATTTAGATGGGGCACCTAATGCAAGGGGGCACTCTGATGGGGACACCTAATATAAGGAGAATTCCGTTGGGGGCACCTAAAGGGGGGCACTGTGGTAAAGACCCCTGATGTAAGTTTTTTTTTTCTGATGGGGCAAATGATGCAAGGAGAATTCTGATGAGGGCACCTGATGTAAGGAGGATTCTGATGGGGGCACCCAATGTAAGGAGGATTCCAATGGGGGCACCTGATGTAAGGAGGCACTCTGATGGGGGCACCTGATAAAGGGAGGATGCTAATGGGGGCACTTGATGTAAGGGGCACTCTGATGTAAAAAGGAATTAGATGGAGGCACC
Source organism: Rana kukunoris (assembly GCA_029574335.1). NCBI lineage: Eukaryota > Metazoa > Chordata > Amphibia > Anura > Ranidae > Rana > Rana kukunoris. The sequence continues at coordinate 13,413,263 of CM056056.1, forward strand.
TGATGTAAGGGGGCACTCTAATGGGGGCACGGAATGTAAGGAGGATTCCGATGGGGGCACCTGATGTAAGGGGGCACTCTGATGTAAGGAGGATTCTGATGGGGCACCTAATGTAAGGATGATTCCGATGGGGGCACCTGATGTAAGGGGGCACTTTGATGGGGGCACCTAATGTAAGGAGGATTCCAATGGTGGCACCTAAAGGAGGCCACTGTGATAAAGACCCCTGGTGTAAGGGGCACTCTGATGGGGGCATCTTATAAAGGGAGGATGCTAATGGGGACACCTGATATAAAGAGAATTCTGTTGGGGGCACCTAAAGGGGGGCACTGTGATAAAGACCCTTCATGTAAGGTTTTTTTTTTCTGATGGGGGCAAATGATGTAAGAGATGACTCTGATGGGGAAACCTGATGTAAGGAGGATTCTGATGGGGGCACCTAATGTAAGGAGGATTCAGATGGGGCACCTGATGTAAGGGGGCACTCTGATGTAAGGAGGATTCTGATGGGGGCACCTGATGTATTGGGGCACTCTGATGTAAGGAGGATACTGATGGGGGCACCTGATGTGAGGGGGCACTCTGATGGGGGCACCTAATGTAAGGAGGATTCCGATGGGGGCACCTGATGTAAGGAGGATTCCGATGGGGGCACCTGATGTAAGGGGGCATTTTGATGTAAGGAGGATTCTGATGGGGGCACCTAATGTGAGGGGGCACCTGATGTAAGGGGCACTCTGATGTAAGGAGGATTCAGATGGGGCACCTGATGTAAGGGGGCATTTTGATGTAAGGAGGATTCTGATGGGGGCACCTGATGTAAGGGGGCACTCTGATGGGGGCACCTAATGTAAGGAGGATTCCAATGGGGGCACCTAAAGGAGGCCACTGTGATAAAGACCCCTGGTGTAAGGGGGCACTCTGATGGGGGCATCTTATAATGTGAGGATGCTAATGGGGACACCTGATATAAGGAGGATTCTGTTGGGGGCACCTAAAGGGGGGCACTGTGATAAAGACCCTTCATGTAAGGTTTTTTTTTTTTGATGGGGGCAAATGATGTAAGAGATGACTCTGATGGGGAAACCTGATATAAGGGGGCACTCTGATGTACTAAGGAGGATTTAGATGGGGCACCTGATGTAAGGAGGATTCTGATGGGGGCACCTAAAGGAGGGCACTGTGATAAAGAACCCTGGTGTAAGGGGGCACTCTGATGGGGGCATCTTATAAAGGGATGCTAATGGGGACACCTGATGTAAGGGGGCACTCTGATGGGGAAACCTAAACGTGCCGGTAGAATTCTTCTTCTGGACCCCCCCCCCCCCCCCCGATCTGATATGGATCATTGACAACAGCAGATTACGGGGAGCAGAAGGCGTCCTTACTAAAGAAGCTCCCGCTGCATCTGTTGTGGATGACGGGAACAAAGCCGCCGGGGTCCCTCGAGCAACCTCGGTGGTAATTACCTCTGTAAGTAATTAGGAGTTATTTGCATTTGCGGATCTCCAGGAAGATGCCGTCTTCCACAGCCAGAGCATCTTCAGGAAAAGTTCCCCATCATTGGTATCAGTGGGAGGAATAGTGTCCCATCATTGGTGTCAGTGGGAAGAATAGTGTCCCATCATTGGTATCAGTGGGAGGAATAGTGTCCCATCATTGGTGTCAGTGAGAGGAATAGTGTCCCATCATTGGTGTCAATGGGGGGAATAGTGTCCCATCATTGGTATCAGTGGGAGGAATAGTGTCCCATCATTGGTGTCAGTGGGAGGAATAGTGTCCCATCATTGGTGTCAGTGGGGGGAATAGTGTCCCATCATTGGTATCAGTGGGAGGAATAGTGTCCCATCATTGGTGTCAGTGGGAGGAATAGTGTCCCATTATCGGTAAAAATCAATTAGCAGATTTCGCTTCCTTCTATTTTTATTTTTTCCTTCTCTTTCCGATATTCTCCACGATTTCCGAGCCGCGGCCGCCGTCTCCCAGCATTACGTTTCCTATACATCGCATCTATTTTTAGAACCTCTCCCCCTCCCCCCCTCCGGCAGCATCGTCCCTTCTCCTCCGCTGACTCTCAATCTGCCCGTCAGAACGGATTTACTCATTAGCCGGTGTTCGCCGCGCTCTCCCTCCTCCGACGGGTAACGAGCGCACGAGCCAGGCCACTTAACGCACCAGCTCTCCTCGTCCTTTTGCCATCGCCCCGGCGGCGGCGCCAGAGACGACGGGACACTCTTTTTTTTTTCGCCTCCAGTTATTCATTTTGAGGTCGCGGAATTTTCCTTTGAATTTTTTTTAGAGCGGAATTTTCCATTGTAATGTAAAGAACGAGATGAAGAGGCGGTCAGCTTCATGGGGGGAGGATGGGGTTGGATGACTCCACCCCCCCACTCCACCCCCCCTCTTAAGCAGATCATCCCCCTCCTGTGGCCTTCTCGCTTTCTGATTTGCTACGAGGTTTACAATGATTGCTGGCGGGGGGGGGGGGGGGGAGAGGGGAGGGGCATGTCCACACCAGGAGCGTGTGCGAAATCACGCGTTTAAACCCACCGCGCAAAAAAACGCAGATGCGCGAGGGCGCAGTTCTTTCTTAATGGCGCTCCCCAGGGCGTAAGAACATTTGCATCATTTCAGCGCCTACCAAAACGCATTGTACCGGAGGGATGCTGTGTATTTTTTTCATGCACCCCAGCGCGTTTCATCCTTAGGGCCGCCCCATTCATTACAGTGGGTTGTCCTAAGACGAAGTGCGTTGGAACGCAAAAAAAGTGCGCACGCTCGAAAGTACACGCTACAAATCTTTAAATAATGAATACAGTTGCTCATTAGCTAAAGCCGCTCCTCTGTAGGTGTCTGTTTAGCCGGGGGTTGCCCTTTAATATTTTTTTTTTTTTAAAGGAAGCCTACAGGAAAGGAACAATACATTTTGTTCACTCAATATATAAAATAAATTAAAAAAGTGTAGAAATATTTATTCATATATTAAACGCTATTTTTTAACTTTTTTATTTTTTCATTTTTATTTGTTTCTTTTTTTTTATTTTTTATTAAAAAAATAAGATGCAGGTGCAGAAATATTTATTTATTCAATGTTATCCTTATTTTGTTAGTTTTCGTTTTTGCAGGACGCAGGCGTAGAAATATTTATTTATTTATAATTAAAAATAACAAAAACTAGGACGCAGGTGTAGAAATATATACTTACTATTTTTTTTTACGGGATGCAGGCGTAAAAAAATGTGTTTATTTATTAAATGTTATTATTTTTTTTTATTCTTTATTTCTATTCAGTTTATTTTTTGTCATAAAAAAATAACACAAAGGTGTAGAAATATTTATTTATTAGATATTATTTACATTTTTGCCCTTTCATTTTAAGTTTTTTTTTAAAGGAACCCTCCATAATACATTTTCTTCACTCAATATAGAAAAAGATATGAAATAAATAAATAAATACAATGGGCCAGATTCACAGAGCGATTACGCCGGCGTTACAGGAGATGCGCGGCGTAAGTCTAAATTTGCGCATGCGTATCGATGCGCCGCATCCCCAAAGCGAGATACGCAAGAGATCTACTATTTTTTGTCCAGCGTAATTTCGTTAGACAGGCGCATCCGTCCGCGCAAAACTGCGCTAGACACACTATTGATTTGCTATTCAAATATGCAAATTAGGGAGTTACGGGGATCCACAAAAGAACGTTGGGGCAGCGCAGGCTACGCAGTGTGCGCAACAGCTGCACATCCTGTCTAAAATTAGACCATATAAAAGGTGGTATAAAATTAGACAATTTGTCTACATGTCAGATAAAGCAACACTGTTAGTGAGGAGCTGAGCAGTCACACTTGCAGGACAACAATCTGTATGCCAACATGCCAGGGGCATCCATGCTCATAGCTATGCTACTGACTTTAGAGGAGCAAAGAAGGAGGAGGGCACGGAGGAGGGCACAGAGGATGGCACGGGAGAGGATTATTTTTTTTTTTCAAAAACCTGCTTTTAGAAACATTTAAAAAAAAATATACATACATATACACATCAATACATAACATACATACAAATTACAAACACGGTCTCACTATCTTTCAATAGCCCTTTAAAACCTTGATGGATATAATAATCTAATCTGATACAAGCCCCTCACTCTTCACTTGATATATCACACACGCATAGACATCTTTGGCATGAGTGATTCTGAGGTGTCTCGCATCTTCAGATTCACCCCTCATGCCATCCTGGAATTAACCACAACCCTGCAGGAGCCCAACACATGACACCACCCATGACACCCATGACAGCTACATATACAATCAGAGCCCCATCCCCACAGATTGCGAACAGAACATGTATGGGGACAGCTGGCTGGTTGGTGAGTGACATGGGTGGCAGGCATGACTGGCCCCCCCCCATGATGCACACATCACAAGGGGCACATGCACTACTAACATCCTCCTGTCTTATCCCTTTAGGGTGACTCTGCATATGCACTGGGACCCCATCTCATGACTCCTATCCGGAACCCCCCATGGTACCCTGTTGTATTCCCCAAACTTTGTGTGCCAGATCATCGGTGCATGTTGCATGCTGCACAACTTCGCAGTAAGAAAGGGCCTGCAGATTGACATAAGTGATGACCTGACCCCTGAACCAGACAATCCCCCCCTAACCGAGGTTACCCCGTCTTCTGAGGGAAGAGCAGTCAGGAGACAGCTCACATTGGGCATTTTTGCACGTTAAACACACACATTAATCATGGCACAATGAGAATGCATGCATGCACACCACTGTGGTCCCTAGCACACACACCCCACATCCTCATCACATTGGATTGGCACAAGCCCACCATGCAGGACTTGTGAGCAGCAACGCCACGCCAAGGCTGCAATTATGTCACTGTACATTCATACACCATTCACATGGACCTGGGGAACCCTTCTCCCTGGTCCTGGGGAACCCTTCTCCACCAAAATTGAGGGTGACACAAAGAAAACACAGAAAAGACAAAAATCACTCTGCAAAACAGTCACCAAATATCTCAAAGACACGTCACAAATAAACGCTAATAAACAACAGAACAAACGCACCTTGCTGTATAGGGAGGGATACGAAGGGATGTACTTTTGCAAAGGAAGTGCGTTTGTGTCTGTCTATTTATGCTGTCTGCGTAGCTCACTAACTTGCCTGGGTCCACTTCCAATTTCACTAATTGCGCCGTTCCCGAGTTGTGAGCATGCGCACAGAGGTGCTGACCATGGTCTGCTTCATGCGCGCACGCGCGAGCCGGCCGGCCCTTCATTTGCATGAGGTCACGGCTCATTTCAATGAAACACGCCCACGTCCTTCCCAATTTGAATTACTCCGCCTTACGCCTCGGGAATTACGTTGCACCGGCGCAAATTTCTGTGCAAATACTACGAGGATACGGTGATTGCGCCTCTACATTGCGCCGGTCTAACGTAAAGGAGGTGCGCTACGCTGGTCAAAATATGTGCTAATGTACCTGAATCTGGCCCAATGTGTAGAAATATTTATTTATATATTAAACATTATTTTTAAACTTTTTTATTTTTTAATTTTTATTTGTTTCTTTTTTTTTTTAAATAATAAAAAGGAAGATGCAGGTGCAGAAAAATGTATTCATTAAATGTTATTCTTATTTTTTTACATGCAGGTGTAAAAATATTCATTTATTTATATTTTTATTTCTAATTAAATATATACTTACTGTTTTTTTTTTTGTTTTTTTACGGGATGCAGACAAAGGTGTAGAAATATTTATTTATTAGAAATTATTTATATTTTTGCCCTTTTTTTTAAAGGAATCCAACATAATACATTTTCTTCACCCAATATATAAAAAGATATAAAATAGATTAGTGAATAAAATGTGTAGAAATATTTATTTATATATTAATCGTTATTTTTAAACTTTTTTATTTTTTATTTTTTATTTTGTTATTTTAAATTTTTATGGAATGCAGGCATAGAAATATGTATTTATTTTAACAGAAACTAGGACGCAGGTGTTAAAATATATACTTACTATTTTTTTTTTATGGGATCTGGGTATAGAAATTTTTGTTTATTTGTTATTATTTTGTTATTAATTTTTTTTTCTATTCAGTTTATTTTTTTAATAAAAAATAAGACAGAGGTGTAGAAACATGTATTTATTAGATATTATTAATATTTTTCCCCTTTATTTTTAATTTTTTTTAAAAGAAGCCTCTATAATACATTTTCTTCACTCAATATAAAAAAATTATATATAATAGATAAGTAAATAAAATGTGTAGGAATATTTATTTATATATTAAACGTTATTTTTACACTTTTTTATTTTTACATTTTTATTTGTTTATTTTATTATTATTATTGTTAATATTTTATAATTTTTTTGTTTTTTTATTCTTTATTTCTATTCAGTTTATTTTTTAATAAAAAAAAAATAAGACAGAGATGTAGAAATATTTATTTGTTGATATTATTTATATTTTTGCCCTTTATTTTTTTTAAAAGGAATCCTCCATAATACATTTTCTTCACTCAATATATAAATTAAATTAATTAATTAATTAAATAAATAAATAAAAGGTGTATAAATATTTATTTATATATTAAATGTTACGTTTAATCTTTTTTTAATTTTGTTAAATAAAAAAAATAAAAAGATGCAGGTGCAGAAATATTTATTTATTAAATATTTACACGGCTCTGTATTTTCAGTGTATTTTCGTAAGCGCCGCAAGCCGCCAGAGCTGGCACAGGGGGGTGGCGGCTGATTGGCGATACCTGCCTGCGGTAAAAGAGGAGCAGCTGCGCTGCTGGCGGGACTCCGCCTCACATAATATAAACTGTCAGGGGGGAAAAGAACATTCACACCTAGAGGAGCCGGCACCCGAAAATAACTGAATTATTTATGTTTTCTTTTCTTTTCTCGCCGCCTCCATCACCTGACTGACACGGAGGAGGACAGATTCCACGTGAAGCCGAGAACAACACGACTTTTAAAAGCCAATGAAATATTTAACAGTTAGATTGACGGCTTCGATAACAACCCGCAGGCCTGGAAACTTAAACGAGGGTCTGTGATAGGTTGGAATGGCGCTTATATGAGACGCAGGTGTAAAATATGGCCCAGATTCACAGAGCGATTACGCCTGCGCAACTGCTGTTGCGCGTGCGTAAGTCTAAATGTGCGCGTGCGTATAGTTGGACGCGATTCACAAAACAATATACGCCAGAAATCTACGTTTTTTGGTCCGGCGTAATTGAGTTAGACCTTCGCTTCCCTTCGCGCAAAACTGCGCTAGACACACCATTGATTTGCTAGTCAAATATGCTAATGAGGGAGTTACGGGGATTCACAAAAAAACGCAGTTGCTGCGCAGGCTACGCGATGTGCGCAACTGCAAAATGTCCTGTCTAAAGTTAGAGGACCTAAAAGTCTAAGGGGCAGATTCACAGACATTTTGCGTAGCGTAGCGTATCAGAAATACACTACGCCGCCGTTTTTTACCTTGCTCTACGTGGAATTCAGGTAGATTTTCTCCGGTAAACGACGGCGGCGTAGTGTATTTCTCCCGTCGCAATCCATTTGCGCGAGTAGGGGGCGTGAAACATTTAAATTAGGCGCGTTCCCGCGGCGATCGATCTGCGCATGCTCCGTTCGCAAATTTCCCGCCGTGCATTGCGCGAAATCACGTCGTGACGTCATTCGTTGTTTATGTAGCGTACTTTACGGCCGATCCACGTCCCGACGAGTTACGTAAACAAAATAAAAATTTAAATAAATTCGAAGCGGGAACGACGGCCATACTTAACATGGGCTACGTAAAGTTAGAGCAGCAAAAAGCTGCTCTAACATTACGTAGTAAAAAATAGACGAAAACGATTGCGACGCCCGCTCGTATGTTCGTGAATCCCCGTAAAAACACATTTGCATATCCCGACGCACCAAAACGACGCGAACTCCTCCCAGCGGCCGCAAATAGATGGCAGCGTAGATCCGAAGGCTTACGAAGACGTAAGCCTCTCGGATCGAAGCCCGAAGCCGGCGTATCATGGTTTGAGGATTCAAACTAGTGATACGCCGCGCGAAATTTGAAATTACTCCTGTCTAACCCCAGTTACACAGGCGGAATTGTTTTGTGAATCTGCCCCTAAATTTTGAAAAAAAGTCTACTTGTCAGATAAAGCAACACTGTTAGTGAGGAGTTCAGCAGTCACACGTGTTGCCCAACAATCTGTATGCCAACATGCCAGGGGCATCGTCGCGCATAGCTATACTACTGACTTTAGATGAACAAAGAAGGAGGAGGGCACTGAGGAGGGCACTAAGGAGGGCACGGGAGATGTTTTTTTTATTTTTTTTATTTGCTTATATAAAATTTACAATTTAATCGAATCTAATACAATATTCTTATCTGATACAAGCCCCTCACTCTTCACTTGATATATCACACACGCATAGACATCTTTGGCATGAGAGATTCTGAGGTGTCTCGCATCTTCAGATTCACCCCTCATGCCATCATGGAATTACCACAACCTTGCAGGAGGACATCAGCAGCCCAACACATGACACCACCCATGACACCCATGACAGCTACATATACAATCAGAGCCCCATCCCCACAGATTTCAAACAGAACATGTATGGGGACAGCTGGCTGGTTGGTGAGTGACATGGGTGGCAGGCATGACTATCCCCTCCCGTGATGCACACCTCACAAGTGGCACATGCACTACTAACATCCTCCTGTCTTTTCCCTTCAAGGTGACTCTGCATATGCACTGGTACCCCATCTCATGACCCCATCTCATGCCAGCTCACATTATGCATCTTTGCACGTTAAACACACACATTAATCATGGCACGATGAGAATGCATGCATGCACACCACTGTGGTCCCTAGCACACACACCCCACATCCTTATCACATTGGATTGGCACCAGTCCACCATGCAGGACTTGTGAGCTGCAACGCCATGCCACGGCTCCAATTATGTCACTGTACATTCATACACCATTCACACGGACCTGGCGATCACTTCTCCACCCCAAATGAGGGTGACACCCCTTTTCCCGCAGGAATATCACCCCCACATTCCAAAATCATACACAAACAGAACCAAAAAAATTAAATAAATGACGAGCAAAAATAAAAAATGCCCAGCAAAAATATAATTTAAACAAAATAACAACAAAGAAAACACATAAAAGACAAAAATCACTCTGCAAAACAGTCCCCAAATATCTCAAAGACACGTCACAAACAAACAAAAGCACCTTGCTGTAGAGGGAGGGATACAAAGGGATGTACTTTTGCAAAGGAAGTGCATTTGTGTGTGTCTATTTATGCTGTCTGCGTAGTTCACAAAGTTGCCCGGGTCCACTTCCAATTTCACTGATTGCGCCGCTCCCGAGTTGTGAGCATGCGCACAACGGAGCTGACATGGTTTCCTTCACGCGCGCATGCGCGAGTCGGCCGGCCCTTCATTTGCATGGGGTCACGGCTCATTTCAATGTAACACGCCCACGTCCCTCCCAATTTGTATTACTCCTCCTTACGCCTCCGGAAAAAACCTTACGCTTGCGCAATCTCTTGCGCAAAAGCTTCGTGAATCGCGGGATTACGCGGCTAGATTACGCAAGTCTAACGGAAAAGTGGTGCGCTACGCCGGTCCAATAATGCGCCGATGTACGTGAATCTGGGCCTATGTGTTTATTTATTAAATGTTATTTTTAATCTTTTTTTTATTTTTCATTTTTATTTTTTTAATGCAGCTGTAGAAATATTTATTAAATGTAATAAATAAATAAATCTACAGCTGCGTTCTATTTTTTTTATTAAAATAATTAAATAAATAGAAAAAAATAAATAAAAAAAATAACATTTAATATATTTCTACAGCTTCGTCTTATTTTTTTATTAAAATAATTAAATAAATAGAAACAAAGGGGCAGATTCACAAAGACGTAATATTCCGCTGCGTAATCGAAATACGGTACGCTGCCGTATTTCACCAGACTCTACACCGAATTCAGGTAGTTTTTTTGCGCGTACGCTATTGTTTCGTATTTTTTTTCCGCCGCGCAATCGAAATACGTGATTAGGGGGCGTGAAGCATTTAAATTAAGCGCGTCCCCGCGACGATCGAACTGCGCATGCTCTGTTCAGGAATTTCCCGCCGTGCATTGCGCGAAATCACGTCGTGACGTCATTCGTTGTTTGAGTAGCGGCGTTTACGAACATTCCTATTCCCGGACGACTTACGTTAAAAATAATAAAAGACATCGGAAAACGTTGAAATTCGACGCGGGAACGACGGCCATACTTAACATGGGCTGTCTAATATTAGACCAGCAAAAAGCAGGTATAGTGAAACGGAAAAAAAAGATGACTAAAGGTGCCGTAAGAGATTGCGTTGAAAGTGCGAAATTTTGTGGATTGCAGGCAAAAGCTCATTAGCATACCCTGACGGCGAAAAACAACAGGAAGTCCGCCCAGTGGCCGCAATTTTCTGGCAGCGTAGATCTGAAGGCGTACTAACACGTAATACAGTCGAAATGAAGCCCGCAGGTGTCTTTTCATGGTTTGAGGATTTCGACTAGCGTAAAAACGCCCGTAAGTCGAAATTACTCCAGTCTAACAACAGTTACACAGGCGTAATGGCTCTCTGAATCTGGCCCGATATGTAATGAATAAATATTTCTACACCTGTGTCTTATTTTTTATTTGTATCTTTAAAAAAAAAATATTTTATTTTTGTTAGTAATTTTTGCATCTTTGTAATTTTTAATCTTTTTTTTATTTATTTTAATTTTTTTAAATAATCGAAAAAAACAATAATGCCGCGTACACATGATCGGTCAAACCGTTTTAAATTTAACTGATAGATTCCTAACTGATAGGTCAAAACCGATCGTTAGTAGGCACGACCATCGGTTAAAAATCCACGCATGCTCAGAATCAAGTCGACGCATGCTTGGAAACATTGAACTTCATTTTTTTCAGCACGTCGTTGTGTTTTACGTCACCACGTTCTGACACAATCGTTTTTTTTTAACCGATGGTGTGTAGGCGCGACGGACCATCAGTCAGCTTCATCAGTTAACCGATGGAAAAATCCATCAGACCGTTCTCATCGGATGAACTGATCGTGTGTACACGGCATTAGTCGCAGGCGTAGAAATATTTTTTTATTTTTCATTTTTATGGGATGCAGGTGTAGAAATATTTATTTTTAAATACAATTTAAAAAAAAATAAGACAAAAGGTGTAGAAATGTTTATTTATTACATTTTGTTTTTTATATATTTTTTTCATTTTTTCATTTTTATGGGATCCAGGTATAATAACATTTGTTTACTTATTTTTTTTTGTTTTTATTCTTTATTTCTTTTCAGTTTATTTTTTTTAATAAAAAAAGAAGACATTTGTTTATTTTTGTTTCTTTTTTAAATTAAAAAAAATATATAAGATGCAGGTACAGAAATATTTATTTATTAAATGTTATTCTCATTTTGTTATTTTTCATTTTTATGGGACGCAGGTGTAGAAATATTTATTTCTAAAATACAATTTTAAAAAATAAGACACAGGTGTAGAAATATTTATTTATTATATTTTGTTTTTATACATTTTTGTAATTTTTATGGGATCCAGGTGTAATAAAGTGTATTTATTTATTAACGGTTATTATTGTTTTATTCTTTGTTTCTATTTATTTAATTATTTTAATAAAAAATAAGAGGCATCTGTAGAAATATTTATTTATTAAATTTTGTTTTTATATATTTTTTTTTTCATTTCATTTTTATGGGATCCAGGTGTAATAATATTTATTTAATTATTAACAGTTATTATTTTTGCTATTCTTTGTTTCTATTTATTTAATTATTTTAATAAAAAATAAGAGGCATCTGTAGAAATATTTATTTATTAAATGTTGTTTTTATATATTTTTTTTCCATTTTTTGGGATCCAGGTGTAATAAAATGTATTTATTTATTAAATATTATTCTTTTTTTTAATTCTTTGTTTCTATTTATTTAATTACTTTAAAAAAATAAGACGCAGCTGTAGAAATCTATTTTGTTAGTTTTTATTTTTATGGGACGCAGGGGTAGAATTTTTTTTAAAAATAAAATAAAAAATAATAATGTCATCCTGGTCAGTAAGTTCTTGCATACATATAATAAAATAATAATAATAGCCTGGTCAGTAAGTTTGTGTATGCATATAATAAAAAAAAAAAATATTAGCCTGGTCAATAAGTTCTTGTATACATATAATAATAAAACAATAATAATAGCCTGGTCAGTAAGTTTGTGTATACATATAATGTTAGTATATTATTATATGTATACAAGAACTTACTGGTAAGGCTATGATCATTATTATTATTATATTATTTAAATAATTAATCATTTTAATAAATAACCAATTAAACTACATTTTATTAAACTATTATTATTTCAAGTATTATATAAATTATTATTAATAATAAAAATAAAAAGATTAAAAGAAAAAATATAATAATAATTAAGTATGTGTTTCAATTATTAGTAGTATTTATTTAGTATATTATTATATGTATACAAAAACTTACTGACCAGACTAATATTATAATATTTTTATACAGGATTTGTATAGTGCCAACAGTTGGCGCAGCGTTTTACAATGTAGAGGGGGGGTACAAGTACAACACAGTTCAATACAGAAGGAATAGAAGGACCTTGGTCATGGAGCTTACAATCTAAAGGGAGGGGAGAGTCGGCCGATCGTCTCACCTCCCCGCAGGCCCGGAGTTCCACTTTCCTTTCTCGGGAAGCGATCCGCCATGAATTGCGTTCATTAATCCCGACCCGATAATGACTCACATTAGCCGTCTAATCAGATTCGGTATTATTTGCCGATTATATACATTAAAGCGGGAGCGGCGGTTTGCTTTGTGTTTGGGAAATGCGCGCCATTCTCTGTGTGCGCCGGATAATTAGCCGCTGACGGGACGTGATTACCGACCGGCGCAGCCCGCTAATTACTATGCAAATCATTTCTCCTCTTAATTAATCTTATATTAATTACCTCTTTTTTTTTCTCTCTCAACAATCTTTTGATAAGTAATTTGCAAATAAATCATTTTGATGCCAGTTGTGATTGGTCTCCGGAGAGACGCTCTGCGCCCAATCAAAACACTCGTTGTGTGACCGAGATTTTGTGTTCGTATTTCTTCCCGTCAGAAATAAATAAAGATTGTTAAGAGGGATTCTAAACACTCCACTAGAGAGAGGAAATGGTGATTGTAAACATGGATCTGCTTCAATCCATCACCCTGTATTATTATTATTATTATTATTATTATTATCATCATTAAATATTATTATTATTATTATTATTATTATTATTATTATCATCATTAAATATTATTATTATTATTATTATTATTATTATCATTAAATATTATTATTATTATTATTATTATTATTATTATTATTATTATTATTATTATTATCATTAAATATTATTTTTATTATCATCATCATTAAATATTATTATTATTATCATCATAATTAACATTATCATTATTATTATTGTTAATAATAATAATAATAATAATATTATTATTAACAATAATAATAATTATAATAATAATAATAATTATAATAATAATAATAATAATAATATTTAATGATAATAATAATGATAATTATAATAATAATAATAATATTTAATGATAGTAATAGTAATGATAATAATAATAATAATAATAATAATAATAACAACAATAATAATAATATTATTATTATTGTTATTATTATGATTATTATTATCATTACTATTATTATTATTGTTATTATCATCATTATCTTTATCATTATTATAATCATCATTATTATTATTGTTATTATCATTATTATTAAATATTATTATTATTATCATCATTATTACTATTATCATTATTATTATTGTTATCATTATTATTATCATTATTATTATTATTATCATTACAGTATGATGATTATTATTATTATGGATTGACATTCCTCATTAGAACCAGTCTATCTGAACAGTATAGTCACCTGCTGACTTGGCACGATTCACAGGCAGCTTAACTCTTTCGGCGGTGGAAGTAGAGCTGTCAGGCATCAAGCTGCCACACCTAGACTCACGGGTGTAGCAAGATGGCTGCTGCTCTATTCAGCGCCTCTATAGGCTGGGTGAAAATGTCATTAGAATAAAAAAGAAAAGAATAGAAACAAATAGAATAGAATAGAATAAAAAACAATAGAATAACATAGAAAGAATATAACCATCTTCCAAAGGTTTACTTGCGAATAGAATACATTTTAATAGAATAAATTCAAATTTTAATAGAATAAATTAGAAAAGAATAACTTTGAATTTGAATAGGCTAGAAAAGAATAGACTGGAAAATAAAATGAAAGAATAGATTAGAATAGAAAATAATATAGTTAATAAAAACAATAGAATAAAATCTTGGCGTCAATCTTTGGAGTCCTACTTAAGTTGAACCTCATAGACTTGTATGGGGTCATCTTGGAGTAGATCCTTGGGGCCAGATTCAAGTACATCTGCGCATTATTGGACCGGCGTAGCGCACCGCCTTTACGTTAGACTTGCGCAATGTAGCGGCGCAATCACCCTATTCTTGTCACCTTTCATAGGCAAGAAGTGGAGGGACTGCCCGGCTATGACTCAAGTCATGAAGGCGTGATGTCAGGTAAGGTTTTTTGGCCCTATCAGGTGTGTAGCATGTGTGGGGGAGGGGGTGAAAGGAAATATGTGGCAAGTGTGTGGATCCTCCAACCTGTGAATGTTTTGTGTCATCCACAGATGAGCAGGAGGGTGCTGGGCCATCTGGCCTGACCGCACCATCTCAGCCTGATGAGGACCCCCCGACAAGGCCGGAGTCCTCGGAGGAGGTTGAAGAGGAGGAGGTTGAGGAGGAGGAGGAGGAGTCCATGTCAGGCACTGGACTTTTGTTTTTGGAGGACTCTTCCCCTCTGGCTGGCAGCAGCCAGCCCTCCATAAGGGGTAGCCCCCCCCCACTCCTCCCCCAACAGGGCTCCTCTCCCAAGGGCCTCTCCTTCTCCCCGGCCACAAGCCTCAGCTGGAGGCAGGAAGGCGACCCAGAGGACCAGGGGGCTGGCCAATCTCCTGCCTGCCACTCTGAAAAAGGACCAGTTCCTTCAGACCCGCCATCTGGGAGAGGTCAGCCAGACCTTGGGGGGATGGAGGAGAGCCTGTCCTCCATAAAGGATACGCTTGGGGACCTGGACTGCCACTCCCGGGCTCTTACAAACTGCCTAAACGACCTGCAGACTACAACAGCAGGCGTTGGGCAGGATGTGAGGGCCCTCACCCAGGCTATCCAGGCCAATACGGCATCATTAAGTGCTGGCCTAGACAGAATAGCCGTGGCCTTGGAGGGCAGGCCGCCAGGTGGGCAGAGACCAGGGGCTGCTCCGCCTTCCCCGGTTTACCCCCTCCCCCATGAGTCTCCCCTGAGGAGCCGGGGCCATGGCCGTGGGCGCCCCAGGCGTGGCTCACGTCAACGGCATTAATTTGTTTTTCCCCCTTTTTTTTTTGGCCTGTTTTTTTTTTTTGGCCTGTTTTTTTTTGGTGCTGGAAATTTTTTGCTTTTGCTGGGCATTTTTTTTTTTTTTTGCGTTGTGAATGCTGTTTGAATGTGGGGGTGACATTCCTGCGGGAAAAGGGGTGTCACCCTCAATTTTGGTGGAGAAGGGTTCCCCAGGACCAGGGAGAAGTGATCCCCAGGTCCGTGTGAATGGTGTATGAATGTACAGTGACATAATTGCAGCCTTGGCGTGGCGTTGCTGCTCACAAGTCCTGCATGGTGGGCTTGTGCCAATCCAATGTGATGAGGATGTGGGGTGTGTGTGCTAGGGACCACAGTGGTGTGCATGCATGCATTCTCATTGTGCCATGATTAATGTGTGTGTTTAACGTGCAAAGATGCAGAATGTGAGCTGGCATGAGATGGGGTCATGAGATGGGGTCATGAGATGGGGTCATGAGATGGGGTCCCAGTGCATATGCAGAGTCACCTTGAAAAGACAGGAGGATGTTAGTCGTGCATGTGCCCCTTGTGATGTGTGCATCATGGGGGGGGGGCAGTCATGCCTGCCACACATGTCACTCACCAACCAGCCAGCTGTCCCCATACATGTTCTGTTCGCAATCTGTGGGGATGGGGCTAGGATTGTATATGTAGCTGTCATGGGTGTCATGGGTGGTGTCATGTGTTGGGCTGGTGATGTCCTCCTGCAGGGTTGTGGTTAATTCCATGATGGCATGAGGGGTGAATCTGAAGATGCGAGACACCTCAGAATCACTCATGCCAAAGATGTCTATGCGTGTGTGATATATCCTCTCCCGTGAAGAGTGAAGAGTGAGGGGCTTGTATCAGATAAGAATATTGTATTAGATTAGATTAAATTGAAAAGTTTATATAAGCAAAAAAAAAGTAAAAAAAAAAAAATCGCGTGCCCTCCTCAGTGCCCTCCTCAGTGCCCTCCTCCTTCTTTGCTCATCTAAAGTCAGTAGTATAGCTATTAGCATGGATGCCCCTGGCATGTTGGCATACAGTTTGTTGGGCAACACGTGTGACTGCTCAGCTCCTCACTAACAGTGTTGCTTTCTCTGACATGTAGACGGATTGTCTAATTTTAGACCAGCTTTTATATGGTCTAATTTTAGACAGGACATTTAGCTGTTGCGCACACCGCGTAGCCTGCGCTGCCCCAACGTTCTTTTGTGGATCCCCGTAACTCCCTCATTAGCATATTTGAATAGCTAATCAATGGTTTGTCTAGCGCAGTTTTGCGCGGACGGATGCGCCTGTCTAACGAAATTACGCCGGACAAAAAAATAGATTTCTTGCGTATCTCGTTTTGGGAGTGCCGTGCATCGAAACGCACACGCACAATTAGACTTACGCCGCGCATCTCCTGTTACGCCGGCGTAATCGCTTTGTGAATCTGGCCCTTGGAGTCCTACTTAATATGAACCCTCGTAGAGTTGTGTGGGGTCACCTTGGGGTAGATCCTTGGAGTCCTACTTAAGTTGATCCCTCATAGAGTTGTAAGGGTCATCATGGAGAAGAATCTTGGAGTCCTACTTAAGTTTAACCCTCATAGAGTTGTGTGGGGTCATCTTGGGGTAAATCCTTGGAGTCCTACTTAAGTTGAAAACTCATAGAGTTATGTGGGGTCATCTTGGGGTAGACCCTTGGAGTCCTACTTAATATGAACCCTCGTAGAGTTGTGTGGGGTCACCTTTGGGTAGATCCTTGGAGTCCTACTTAAGTTGATCCCTCATAGAGTTGTACGGGGTCAACTTGGATTAGACCCTTGGAGTCCTACCTAAGTTTAACCCTTGTAGACCTGTATGGGGTCATCTTGGAGTAGACCCTTGGAGTCCTACTTAAGTTGAACCCTCAGGCCGCGTACACACGACCGAGGAACTCCTCGGGCGAAACACATCGCTTTCCTCGTCGAGTTCCTTGTTCGGCTGTCGAGGAACTCGACGAGCCAATTTTCTCCATTCCCTTCGAGAAAAGAAGACATGCTCTCTTTTTGGCTCATCGAGTTCCTCGACAGTTTCCTCGATGAAAAACGTACACACGACCGGTTTTCTCGGCAGAATACGTCTCCCAACAAGTTTCTTGCTGGATTCTGCCGAGGAAACCGTTCGTGTGTACGCGGCCTTAGAGTTGTATTGGGCATCTAGGAGTAGATCCTTGGAGTCCTACTTAAGTTGAACCCTCATAGACTTGTATGGGGTCATCTTGGAGTAGATCCTTGGAGTCCTACTTAATTTGATCCCGCATAGAGTTGTACGGGGTCATCTTGAAGTAGACCCTTGGAGTTCTACTTAAGTTGAACCCTTATAGACTTGTATGGGGTCATCTTGGAGTAGACCCTTGGAGTCCTACTTAAGTTGAACCCTCAGAGTTGTGTGGGGTCATCTTGGAGTAGATCCTTGGAGTCCTACTTAAGTTGAACCCTCATAGACTTGTATGGGGTCATCTTGGAGTAGAACCTTGGAGTCCTACTTACGTTGAACCCTCATAAACTTGTATGGGGTTATCTTGGGGTAGATCCTTGGAGTACTACTTAAGTTGAGCCCTCGTAGAGTTGTGTGGGGTCACCTTGGGGTAGATCCTTGGAGTCCTACTTAAGTTGAACCCTCGTATAGTTGTATTGGGCATCTTGGAGTGGATCCTTGGAGTCCTACTTAAGTTGAACCCTTGTATAGTTGTATTGGGGCATCTTGGAGTAGACCCTTGGAGTCCCACTTAAGTTAAACCCTCATAGAGTTGTATGGGGTCGTCTTGGAGTAGACCCTTGGATTTCTGCTTAAGTTGAACCCTGATGCCGCGTACACACGATCGGTCCATCCGATGAGAAAGGTCTGATGGACCATTTTCATCGGTTAACCGATGAAGCTGACTGATGGTCAGTCGTGCCTACACACCATTGGTTAAAAAACTGATCGTGTCAGAACGCGGTGACATAAAACACAACGACGTGCTGAAAAAAATGAAGTTCAATGCTTCCAAGCATGCGTCGACTTGATTCTGAGCATGCGTGGATTTTTAACTGCTCGTTGTGCTGTTTTTCTATTGGTTAGGAATCCATCTGTTAAATTTAAAACAAGTTGGCTTTTTTAAACCGATGGTTAAATAACTGATGGCGCTCAGACACGATCGGTTTGGGGTAGATCCCTGGAGTCCTACTTAAGTTGAACCCTTGTATAGTTGTAGTGGGCATCTTGGAGTAGACCCTTGGAGTCCTACTTAAGTTGAACCCTCATAGAGTTGTATGGGGTCATCTTGGAGTAGATCCTTTGGAGTAGAGTCCTACTCAAGTTTTTCATAGCAGGCAATCTTATGTACTAGAAGACATACTGACATGAGATCTAGATAGAAAGATTACAGAACAGCAGCCGATACTGGTGGCGAGATTTCATACCGTTCCATATGTTCCACACCGGCCGGATGGTGAGTTGACAAGGACATGTGAAAGGCACAAGCTGCAAAAAAAAAACTGTTTCGGAGGAATGCTATACCCAACAAAATTCTTCAGAACGTTAAAGGGTCAATCCACAAAAAAAAGAAAATTGTGATGAGCCCCGTGAGACCACCATATTTAATGGCCTTACCCTTGACCATACCCTTTAGCCACAAACGTTTTTTTTAAAGGGGGTGCTTTTACCCTGGAGGGTAGTGGGGGCTCCCAGAGGTCCCCTGAGTGTTTCTTAGCATGTGGTGTGGGGTGCGAAATATTGGGTCACTTTAATGGTGGTCAACAAGTTTGGTCAGCAACATTTCAATGGAATGAGAAAGGGGTTGGGTTCCAGATACCCATAACGCAAAAGAGACTCCCGAATTCACTCACTCATGACCGAAATTCGGCACCTTGTTGCAGAACCTTGGCTGGTGAGGAGATGACCTTATTCTATCTCCTTGATGAGCTACTAGTCTTTGTTTTCACACAGCTCTCCAGAACACCTCCAACAGCAGAGCTTCTACCCGTTAGTCCGTCTCTGGATTGTCTTTCCCTCTTCAGGGCAGGGCAAGCTTCGGACGTAAGGACAAGCTCCTGCTTATGGCAGGGTGGCTACATAAAAGAAAAGGGTTACTTTATAAATGGGCCCTACGTGCTTATTTCCTTCGAAAAATGTAGAAGGACTTTTTTTTAAAAGCACTACATGGTAACAATGGACGCTACCTCCATCGAAATGATTGTGGTTTCCACGCCATAAAACTGTAACAGTATGAATGGCAACAAACCCTTCCGTGGCTGGCCAGAGAAGAACATAAATATTCATATTCTATCCTTATTGCCTCTCCCTTCCCCCTTCTCTATTACTAAATTTAAGGATAAATGGCAACAAACCCTCCCATGGTTGGCCATAAAAGGACATAAACATTACACACATAAACATTACACAAACGTCACTTTATGAATGGGCCCTATGTGTGATCACGCCCTCAATGAACGCTACCTCCATCTAAATGTTTGTGGTTTCCACGCCGTAAAACTGTAACAGTATCAGTATAAATGGCAACAAACCCTCCCATGGTTGGCCAGAGAGGACATAAATATTCATATTCTATCCTTCCTTCTCTATTAGCAGGGGCACCTGGTTGCAGACACAAGAAGACCATCATCTTGGTTTTAGGGAAGACCAACCAAAGACAGATCAATCAGTTGAGCTCTAGCTGGATACAGCCAAGAAGAACTACATTTAGGGAGAAGGTCCTGCTTGAGGCAGGGTGGCTACATAAAATTAAAGGGTCACTTTGTTAATGGGCCCTATGTGTGATTACGTTCTTTGAAAAATGCAGAAGGACTTTTTAAAAAGCTACCTCCATCGAAATGATTGTGGTTTTCACGCCGTAAAACTGTAACATACTCTATCCTTATTGCCTTTCCCTTCTCTATTACAAAATTTAAGGGAAATTGTAGTTCTTCTTGGCTGTATCCAGCTAGAGCTCAACTGATACATCTGTCTTTGGTTGGTCTTCCCTAAAACCAGGATGATGATCTTCAGGGGCACCTGGTTGCAGGCACAAGAAGACCATCATCCTGGTTTTAGGGAAGACCAACAAAAACAGATCTATCGGTTGAGCTCTAGCTGGATACAGCCAAGAAGAACCACATAAAAGAAAAGGGTTACTTTATGGAAGGGTCCTATGCTATAAAGAATTAACAGTATATCAATAGCACTTTAACCAGTTGCTGGCCGCCCGCCGTCATATTACAGCGGGACGGTGGCACTGCTGGGCGAGAGCCCGTAGCTATACGTGCGCATTAAAGCGACCACTAGGGGGTATGGATGTATGAACAGAAGATCAGTGATTTCCCCTAGTGAGGCCACCCCCCCATACAGTTAGAACACACCCAGGAACACACTTAACCCCTCCCCCGCCCCCTAGTGTTAACCCCTTCACTACCAATGGCATTTTTATAGTAATCCAATACATTTTTATAGCATTGATCGCTAAAAAAATGCCAATGGTCCCAAAAATGTGTCAAAAGTGTCCGAAGTGCCCGCCATAATGTCGCAGTACTGAAAAAAAATGCTGATCGCCGCCATTACTAGTAAAGAAAAAATATTAATAAAAAATGCCATAAAACTACCCCCTATTTTGTAAACTTTTGCGCAAATATATATATAGAATATATATATAGAATATAATAACAATTATATATATATATATATAATTTATTTATATATATATATATATATATATATATATATATATATATATATACACATACAAATAATAATAATCATAAAATATATATATACAGTATATATATATATAAAACGATAACAATTAAAATAAACCCTGGCCACTTGGGGCATCTACCTTCACTACACAGAAACCTATCTATGGAGTCTGGCACAGCCTACTGCTGGGCAGACACTGATGGTCATACAGCAGAAAAAACAATAGTCTTTTTGATTTTTATAACACAGAAAAATCACAACACCACCTCACCTTCAGAAGTCTTTTTCAGCTCACTGCTCTCCTTAAAGCGGAGCTCCACCCAGGATAACAACATTTCTACATTACATTTGAAAAATAAAAATAAAATAACCTGAAAAAAATAAAAAATAAATACTCACCCGAAATAGCTGTTGCTATGCAGAAGTCCGTAATCTGCCTCTTCCTGAACCGCGGTGTGTTTTCTTCTTCTTCTTCTCCTTGTGAATGGGGCGCGCTGCTTCCTGGGAACTGTGTGTGTTCTCAGAGAGCAGCGCGCCTATTCACAAGCCAGCGTGAGACTCACGCAGGCGCAGTAGGAAATGGGCAGTGAAGCCGTATGGCTTCACTGCCTGTTTCCCATAGTGTGAATGGCGGCGCGGGACCCGGAGCGATCGTGGGACCTGCATCGGGGGGGGCCGTCAGCGCGGGCAAGTAGGACAGGTAAGTGTCCTTATTTAAAGTCAGCAGCTACACTGTTAGTAGCTGCTGACTTTAAAAAAATAAATTTCCGCGGCTGGAGCTCCTCTTTAACTCAAAAAGCCTCAGAATGCAGCAATCAGTAGTAATCCTCTGGATAACTTATAGAGGCATTAATTGCCTCATTCTGAAAAGCTGAAGCTATCCAAGGTCCTTAAACCTTGGAGCCGACACCTAATAGTAATTGGTGAATTGTCTAAACAAGGCAGAAATGTATCTCCCGTCTGTGACATACCCCCCCTCCTGTTTCAACCCTAGGGTTTGGACACAGGTTGCCAGGCACGCATGCACTGGGGACAACCCATCTGCATTCCCCATTTTAACACC